>WFAB01001894.1:0-74274 GCA_018977245.1 Lethenteron camtschaticum | reverse complement strand
TTTTATTTCGTCCCAGAGAACCCTGCACCGACCGGGTCGTGACAGTGACAGCAGCAGTAGCGACATCGTGGCGCGTCACTGACACGGCTAAACACACATGAGCGGAGATGTAGTGGCGGCTGCAGGCAAAGCGCATCCCTCACATGAACAATAAATCAAGCTACACTCTAGCCCACAGATATGTCAAAGACAAAGATCCCCCGTAAAGATTTAACAGACTGGCATGCGAGGTAGCCTCAGCTAAATGAGTACCAGGCACTAATTGAGACTGAGTCGATCACTGGTGTTGGCCATGAGCGGAAATTTAACTCCGGTCGCCGGCTTCGTAGCGCAGCACGCTAACATGCAAAGGGTGCAGCGATGTTGTAATGTTATTTATTTTGTATTATTTCTTATTTGGGGTGGTGGTGTTGGTAGGGGTCAAGGTGTTTATAGAGTTGGCGTTTGTAGGATAGGTAACGTTGATAGGACTGTTGTTGGGAAGAGTGATGGTGTCGGTTGGGGTGGTCGTATTGGTAGGAGTCATTGTGTTGGTAGGATTGGTGCTGGTAGGGTTGGTGTTGGTAGGGGTAGTAGTAAGAATAATGGTGTTGGTAGGGTTGGTGTTGATAGGGTTGGCGTTGGTAGGGTTGGTTTTGGTAGGAGTGGTGGTGTTCGTCGGAGTAGTTGCGTTTGGTCAGGGTAGCGGTGTTGGGAGGGGTGGTAGTGTTGGTGGGTGTGCGGATTCTAAAGGTGGTGGAGTTGGTAGGAGTGGTGGAGCAGGCATTGATCCGGGCCATGAAGAGTGATCTCTTTTCCCTCATGATCATGAGGCTGGACACATACTCAGCTGGGGTGATGTGGCTGGGAGTGGTAGTGAGGGTAGAGGAGGTAATGTTGGTAGGCGTGGGATTGGTCGAGGTGGTGGAGTTGGTAGGAGCGGGGGAGTTGGTGGTTGAGCTGGTAGGGATAATTGAGCTTATTGTAGTGCAGCGGGCATTGGTGCGTGCCATGATCATGAGGTGACACCACTCACGCTCAGCTGGGGTAATGGTGTCGGTCCTGGTGGTGGTGAAGGTGGAGAAGATGTTGTTGGTAGGGTTTGTAGGGTTGGAAGAGGTGGTGGTGTTAGTCAGGATAGCATTGGTAGAGGTGGTGGTATTTGAAAGTGTGATGGTGTTAGTCGAGATAGCAATGTTGGTCGGGGTGGGGTTTGTCATGGTGGTGTTGGTAGGAGTGGTGCTGTTGGTAGGAGTGCTGGTGTTGGTAGGAGTGGTGCTGTTGGTGGGTGCGCTGTTAAGTGTTGGTGAGCTATTCATCATGGAGCAGCCATCCAGCCGAGTCTTGAGGGATCTGTGGGTCCTCTTGATTTTCATGGGGTGGTGCTTGCCCCGAGCCAATTTCCACATGGATCCTCTCATGTGGCGGCTTCGGTAAATTCGTCCACGTTGCGATGACTTCTGTTTAAAACCGGAAACAAAATCAGTATGAGAGGCAAGAGATTGCAGTCTCCTTCTTCCCCTGTTGGTCACATCCACTCAAATATTTTTTTTCACTTGCCATCTGCCACACCACCACCATTGATTGAACACGGGTGTTGTACTTGCCTTTCAGTCGCAAATATCGGACAACTATTTGTAATCCACAGCATGAACAATGTGTGTGCTTGTAATAAATGTGTGCGACTTTGTCGAGGGTGTGAGTGTGATTTTTTATTGTTTGTTCTTGTAACGTTCTAACCTGCCTCTCCTGGACATCTGTGAAAAATAGCTTAATAGCTCATCGGATTCCTCCAGTATAAATATTCTGATTCTGATTTGTGTCATCTATGCATGTGAGATTATGACATTTGCCTGAGTGATCTATATCCACGATGCCTCTCTGGGTGTGGTGTCTCTGTGTGTGTCTGTTGTGGTGTCCTGCTGATTCTCTATGTGACAGTGAAGCCAGCACACTCTCTCTTACCAGTTGATTCTTCCGCCAGACTCTTAGGCTGGTAATGGTGATCCCCGTGCTCTCCACGTGGTAAGTGATGGCCACCGGCCCACTGTGCAGCATCTTCATCAAGGTCGTCCACCTTGAGGGAGACGGGTATTCTCCATCTTGCGGAACCGTCTTCCAACAGCCTAAAGAAGAAGCTGCTTGGGGTACCATCTCGGCCAAGTTCGACCGAGCCTTTTGTTTCGGGAGGTTGGTGGTGTGGACGGCCATTGCTGGCATGGCAGGAGGTCGCGGACGCCACTGTTGAAAACATTGCACAAGTATTTGTAATGTACAGCACGACAACAAGTATATTTCCCTCTCTTTAGTTCAGCCTTGACTAACAGCTGGATTCTCGGCAATAAACAAAAGTCATTGGTCACGTGCCATGGCCCTGCGTAGTTTGATCCTCTGGTTTTTCCTTCCACATTTAGAAACATTTATTTCGATAATTTAGATTATTTTGCTGCTATGAATGTCCAAATGATGTCACTTTGTTGATCTATCATTTGTGACCAGGTTCCGTCTGAAAAATAAGTTAGTACCTCAGTGGGCTTTGTATGATGGGGGTGGTTTAGTTTTATTTGTTTTTGGGTGATTTTTTAACATTTCATGTACTTTGCACTATTATCATGTTTTTGTAGTATTTGTTGTTGTAATGTTCTTACCAGCCCCTACTGGACATCTGTGAAAAAGAGCTTCATAGCTCATCGGATTCCTCAACCATAAATAAATAGTATTATTCTGACTCTACTGGCTGGGGAAATAGTTCTGTCCGCACCAGGGCAACTCACCAACGCCGCACAAGGACAGCTGAGTCCAGCACATGTCCCAAATGCCACGCTGCCAGTAACAAAAAACACCCTTAAAGTTGCAGTGGATAATATTTAAGCATAATTAATTGAGCAAGGTGTTTGCGACTTTGTCTAGGATGTGTGTGTGGATGTCATATATACTTGTGTGTGTGGTGTATGTGTAGGGGTGTTACGGGAGGGCGAACAAACACACGAGGGGTGGTTATGCCCGCACGCGGAAGGATGCTTACATCCACGTCCGCATCGGTTAGCCCTGGGGGGCTGTAACGGCGCTGTGATCTCCCACGGCCCCACCCCTCGTGGGGGAGTTGCTATATAAGGCGGTGAGCCGGTGGGCACGGGGTTCAGTATTCAGCTTAACTAGTGAAGAGTGAAGACCGGCTAGATAGGCTCTGGGACTCCCCTGGATCGCTGTCCTTCTAAGGACCGACCAGGGCAAGCCAGTGGCGTGGCCCCGAGAGCCCAGAGCCGATGCTCTGGTAAGAGCCGGTCTGGTGACTAAGGGTGCCGTGATCCTAGCTTGGCCAGAGCTGGATCAGCTAGCCTCCCCTAGCTCTCGAGTGGAGGACCTGGGAGTAGGCTAGCCGGGCTAGAGTTAATGGGGTCTCCCTGTTAGACGGGTGAAGGGACCGTTACCCCTTCGAGTGTTGTATACATTGGCCTGTGCTGAGTGAAACATTATAATAAATAAGTGTGCCTCCGACTACGTCGTCTACGTCTCATTGAACCTACTACATATGCGAGTGAGATTCTTATATCTACGCGAGTGATCTGTACGCGTGATACATCTCTGCGTGTGGTGGCTCTGCGTGTGGTGTCTGTTGCGGTGCCACGCTATGGTCTGTGTAATCGTGAAGCTGGCACTCACCACTGCATTCTTCAGCCACACTCCGAGGCTGAGGAGGGCGATCTCTGCACTCGCCACCTCGTAGGCGATGGCCACCGGCCTGCTGTGCAGCATCTCCATGAAGGTCTTCCACCCTAAGGGAGCTGGGTCGTCGTCTTCTCCTGCTCCTCCTTGGGGAACCTCCACGCCATGGCTGGGAGAGGAAGCGACTCGAGACTCCCTCTTGGCTTCGTCATCTGCGAGCCGGTCGCTGATATGGACAGCCACGGTCGCTTTGGCGAGAGGTAGAGGCTGCCCGGCCTGTGGCGGCTGGACCTCCCAGGCTCCCCCCAGGTTAACCAGCCAGTTCGGGGAGAAATTCTTCTCCTCCGTGGGCCCAGACGTGAGGAACGCGTAGCTCGTCACGAGCAGCGCCACGAGGGTGCGTGAGGTACTGCGCAGCCCATGAGCCTCCATGGTGACTGCTCCGGGAGAGGCTCCAGGAGGCTTCGTGCAGAGAGGCGCTCCTCAGCACGCAGCTCGCAGCGTGGCTCCAGCGGCACACTGGGCGGAAGCGGATATGACGTCACGGCCCGAGGACGGATGTATGTTGTGTCTCATCTGTGTGTCTGTATGTCTGTGTGTGTGTGTGCGCGGTACCGATCCAGCTCCTGACAAAGGAGTGGCAGCCTCTCCTCCGCAGTGAGCGTTGGAACATTCCACGTGGCCATCCATAGTGGCTTTCGTTGTTTCTGGAGGAGCCCCGAGGGTGAAGATTTAATCTCCTGGCTCCGCCAATTGGGGTTTGGCCAGGAGATAGTATAGACGCCTGTCCCCCCGGGGCCTCCGGCACAAGCTTATTAGTTACATATTTATGTTTAATTCGTAGTTTCGTGGTAATAAATTGAAGGTGGAGGGGTTACCAGCCCCTCGCACCCGTCCAGAGCCCCCGTTTAGCCACTGTGGTGGTCACAGATGCCATGAGGGGAGAGGCCAATGGGCAATGGCTCTCCCCCCACAGCACTGTCCACGACAGTGTTTCCCATCCGGCACCGCGAGGAGGTAGGGGGTTGTTTTGCCGGACAGTGATGGGGCAGTAGTGGAGAGAGTGGAGAGTTTCCCACACCTGGGCAGTATGACCGGCTCCAGTGTAACAGCAGAGGTCTCACTCCGAATCAGTCAAGTGGCAATATCTTTTCATCAGTTGCGTAATGCTGTGTGGAAGCTACCTGGTCTGTCGCTCCGCACGAAGCTTCAGGTTTTCTCGGCCACAGTCATTCCCTCCCTTCTCTACGCTTGCGAAACGTGGACCCCCCTAATGGAGCATCTTTGCCGGTTGGAAACATTTAGGCTGGCCTGCCTACGATCCATCCTGGGTTTAACCAGGCTGGATTGTGTGAGGAGCTCACAAATCCTTGAAAGATCTGGGTAAAGTCCCATTGGTGAGCTCCTCCGGCAGGCAAGGCTGCGTTGGCTGGGTCATGTAGCCCGCATGCCCAGCCACCGCATGCCTAAACAGCTTTTGTTTGGCCGGATTGAGGGGGCTAAACGGGCACAGCACGGGCTAGAGAAGAGATAAGGTGATGTGGTACAGGAGGACGTGGAGCTGAGTGGACTTGCCGATGACTGGTACCAGCAGTGTCAAGATCGGCCTCTGTAGAGGAGGCTCGTGAAGGACGCGACTGGGCAGTTGGAGGCAGTCGCCCTCCAACAACAACGGAGGGCGGAGGAGCGACGCTCACAACAACGAGCGGAGCACCGTGTGGCTAAAGCACAGCAAGTTAGTACAGTAGGGGGCACAGGTGGTGCATTAGCCAGTCATCTCGGTCATCTCAGTCAGTCAACCCGTGGCACCTGGGTCTGCCCCGTGACCTCCTGCCAGCGGGCGTTCGACACTTCACGTGGCCTCAAGGTGTACATGGCCTGGCACAAGCGTCGTGTTGTGGGGGGCGCACGTATTGTGGGGGGCACGCGTGTAGTGGGGGGCGCGCGTGTTGTGGGGGCGCGCGTGTTGTGGGGGGCACGCGTGTTGTGGGGGGCGCACGTGTTGTGGGGGGCGCGTGTTGTGGGGGGCGCACGTCTTGTGGGGGGCGCACGCGCAATAACCCCCTAGGCGGTGTCTGACAGGCGCTGGTGCGGGGGGGGCGGTCCTTCCCCCGATCGGCGGGGGCCCAGGGGGCCCAGCGAGACGCGGCCGAGGAAGGGGCCGGGTGGAGGGGGCGGACTTCGCGCCCCGCCCGCTCGCGGGGAGGGGGCATCAGCCCCCACAGCTGTGTCGGGTGGTGGTGGCGGGGTTCACGACACATTTAGATGTTTACGCGATCTATCCCAAAAGGCCTGTATCATGGACGACATTGGTCGCGAAAGCGTTAAACTCTCAAGACATTCGCCATCTCACGACCCGGCTCTCGTTATCTCGGTCTGACGTCATCGGTGCCCAATCCCAGTGAGGAGGTGTCCCCCGCTCGTGACGCATTGTAACCACGTGTCTCCGCGTGACGTCACTCCTGCTCCTTTCCTAAACCTTATTTGTGCATAGACACGCCAAAATCTAAAGTATAAACTTCATAGTATCATCAGTATACTAAATATACTCTCCAATAAGCTGAGCTACTAACAGTAAGTAATACATTACAATTCTATGTCGCAAAAAATATAATATGCTTCCAGATAAACTTTTTTCCCTTACATCACACAGGTCGACCTCGTACTATATGCTGCCATAGACAAACCCAACATTAAATTATATACTGTATTACTATACACCACCCTATACCTTAGAATAATACATAGTGTAATATTACACTATGTATTATTCTATTCACCCTACTGTATTTCACACTGCTGTATATTCACTATACAATTACGATACTATATATTGCCTTATACATTGTATTAAACATTACAATTTTATACTATTTATTATTATACAATCTGTTATACACTATACCATTGACCGTCGAGTGAAAGATACTAAGAGGAAGCAAAATGAAACACCACCATGCTTGGAGCGTATATTTAAGCTGGGTTGGATGGGGGGAAGGGCGCCTTGACAAAATAATTTTCATATCAAGAGGAATTTAGCATATTTATGGGAAATGCAGGTATGTGATTAGTACTACTTGTGAAATGCGTAGGAGGTGGATGGGGGTTTTCAAAGTCATATTATGCCCGTGCATTATGCAGGATTAGCAGCATCAAAGGGAGGGAATATGGGTAGCATTAATAAAGGGTAGGAATGTTAATAGTATGTAGCTGCAGTAACTAAACAACCACGTAAAAAAGCTAAAGTATAAACTTCATAGTATCATCAGTATACTAAATATACTCTCCAATAAGCTGAACTACTAACAATTCTACGTCGCAAAAAATATAATATGCTTCCAGCTAAACTTTTTTCCTTACATCACACGGGAGGCAGCTGTAGACTAACAGTGACATTCACGTAGAGAGAGACACAGCGAGACAGGAGACAGCTGTAGACTAACAGTGACACTCACGTAGAGAGAGACACAGCGAGACAGGCAGCTGTAGACTAACAGTGACACTCACGTAGAGAGAGACACAGCGAGACAGGCAGCTGTAGACTAACAGTGACACTCACGTAGAGAGAGACACAGCGAGACAGGAGGCAGCTGTAGACTAACAGTGACACTCACGTAGAGAGAGACACAGCGAGACAGGCAGCTGTAGACTAACAGTGACACTCACGTAGAGAGACACAGCGAGACAGGAGGCAGCTGTAGACTAACAGTGACACTACGTAGAGAGAGACACAGCGAGACAGGAGACAACTGTAGACTAACAGTGACACTCACGTAGAGAGAGACACAGCGAGACAGGAGGCAGCTGTAGACTAACAGTGACACTCACGTAGAGAGAGACACAGCGAGACAGGAGACAGCTGTAGACTAACAGTGACACTCACGTAGAGAGAGACACAGCGAGACAGGAGACAGCTGTAGACTAACAGTGACACTACGTAGAGAGAGACACAGCGGGACAGGCAGCTGTAGACTAACAGTGACACTACGTAGAGAGAGACACAGCGAGACAGGAGACAGCTGTAGACTAAAAGTGACACTACGTAGAGAGAGACACAGCGAGACAGGAGACAGCTGTAGACTAACAGTGACACTCACATAGAGAGAGACACAGCGAGACAGGCAGCTGTAGACTAACAGTGACACTACGTAGAGAGAGACACAGCGAGACAGGAGGCAGCTGTAGACTAACAGTGACACTCACGTAGAGAGAGACACAGCGAGACAGGAGGCAGCTGTAGACTAACAGTGACACTCACGTAGAGAGAGACACAGCGAGACAGGCAACTGTAGACTAACAGTGACACTCACGTAGAGAGACACAGCGAGACAGGAGGCAGCTGTAGACTAACAGTGACACTCACGTAGAGAGAGACACAGCGAGACAGGAGACAGCTGTAGACTAACAGTGACACTACGTAGAGAGAGACACAGCGAGACAGGAGACAGCTGTAGACTAACAGTGACACTACGTAGAGAGAGACACAGCGAGACAGGAGACAGCTGTAGACTAAAAGTGACACTACGTAGAGAGAGACACAGCGAGACAGGAGACAGCTGTAGACTAACAGTGACACTACGTAGAGAGAGACACAGCGAGACAGGAGACAGCTGTAGACTAAAAGTGACACTACGTAGAGAGAGACACAGCGAGACAGGAGACAGCTGTAGACTAACAGTGACACTCACGTAGAGAGAGACACAGCGAGACAGGAGACAGCTGTAGACTAACAGTGACACTCACGTAGAGAGAGACACAGCGAGACAGGAGGCAGCTGTAGACTAACAGTGACACTCACGTAGAGAGAGACACAGCGAGACAGGAGGCAGCTGTAGACTAACAGTGACACTACGTAGAGAGAGACACAGCGAGACAGGCAGCTGTAGACTAACAGTGACACTACGTAGAGAGAGACACAGCGAGACAGGAGGCAGCTGTAGACTAACAGTGACACTATGTAGAGAGAGACTCAGCGAGACAGGAGACAGCTGTAGACTAACAGTGACACTACGTAGAGAGAGACTCAGCGAGACAGGAGGCAGCTGTAGACTAAAAGTGACACTACGTAGAGAGAGACACAGCGAGACAGGAGGCAGCTGTAGACTAAAAGTGACACTACGTAGAGAGAGACTCAGCGAGACAGGAGGCAGCTGTAGACTAACAGTGACACTCACGTAGAGAGAGACACAGCGAGACAGGCAGCTGTAGACTAAAAGTGACACTCACGTAGAGAGACACAGCGAGACAGGATACAGCTGTAGACTAACAGTGACACTACGTAGAGAGAGACACAGCGAGACAGGAGGCAGCTGTAGACTAACAGTGACACTCACGTAAAGAGAGACACAGCGAGACAGGCAGCTGTAGACTAAAAGTGACACTCACGTAGAGAGACACAGCGAGACAGGATACAGCTGTAGACTAACAGTGACACTACGTAGAGAGAGACACAGCGAGACAGGAGGCAGCTGTAGACTAACAGTGACACTACGTAGAGAGAGACACAACGAGACAGGAGACAGCTGTAGACTAACAGTGACACTACGTAGAGAGAGACACAGCGAGACAGGAGACAGCTGTAGACTAACAGTGACACTCACGTAGAGAGAGACACAGCGAGACAGGAGACAGCTGTAGACTAACAGTGACACTCACGTAGAGAGAGACTCAGCGAGACAGGAGACAGCTGTAGACTAACAGTGACACTCACGTAGAGAGAGACACAGTGAGACAGGAGACAGCTGTAGACTAACAGTGACACTCACGTAGAGAGAGACACAGCGAGACAGGAGACAGCTGTAGACTAACAGTGACACTCACGTAGAGAGAGACTCAGCGAGACAGGAGACAGCTGTAGACTAACAGTGACACTCACGTAGAGAGAGACACAGTGAGACAGGAGACAGCTGTAGACTAACAGTGACACTCACGTAGAGAGAGACTCAGCGAGACAGGAGACAGCTGTAGACTAACAGTGACACTCACGTAGAGAGAGACACAGCGAGACAGGAGACAGCTGTAGACTAACAGTGACACTCACATTGAGAGAGACACAGTGAGACAGGAGACAGCTGTAGACTAACAGTGACACTCACGTTGAGAGAGACACAGCGAGACAGGAGACAGCTGTAGACTAACAGTGACACTCACGTTGAGAGAGACACAGCGAGACAGGAGACAGCTGTAGACTAACAGTGACACTCACGTAGAGAGAGACACAGCGAGACAGGCAGCTGTAGACTAAAAGTGACACTACGTAGAGAGAGACACAGCGAGACAGGCAGCTGTAGACTAACAGTGACACTCACGTAGAGAGAGACACAGCGAGACAGGAGGCAGCTGTAGACTAACAGTGACACTCACGTAGAGAGAGACACAGCGAGACAGGCAGCTGTAGACTAAAAGTGACACTCACGTTGAGAGAGACACAGCGAGACAGGAGACAGCTGTAGACTAACAGTGACACTCACGTAGAGAGAGACACAGCGAGACAGGAGACAGCTGTAGACTAACAGTGACACTCACGTAGAGAGAGACACAGCGAGACAGGAGACAGCTGTAGACTAACAGTGACACTCACGTAGAGAGAGACACAGCGAGACAGGAGACAGCTGTAGACTAACAGTGACACTACGTAGAGAGAGACACAGCGAGACAGGAGACAGCTGTAGACTAACAGTGACACTACGTAGAGAGAGACACAGCGAGACAGGAGACAGCTGTAGACTAACAGTGACACTCACGTAGAGAGAGACTCAGCGAGACAGGAGACAGCTGTCTCGACGGTCAATGGTATAGTGTATAGCAGATTGTATAATAATAAATAGTATAACATTGTAATGTTTAATACAATGTATAAGGCATATATAGTATCGTAATTGTATAGTGAATATACAGCAGTGTGAAATACAGTAGGGTGGATAGAATAATACATAGTGTAATATTACACTATGTATTACTCTAAGGTATAGGGTGGTGTATAGTAATACAGTATATAATTTAACGCTGGGTTTGTCTATGGCAGCATATAGTACGGGGTGAGTGTAAAATGGACTCGCACCTGCACATCTGCATTGCAAGTGCAGTGAGCTGACGCCCCCCGCGTGGAGGGTAAAGTTGTGGGTACACCCACCTCGCTCCAACGGGTCTGGACCAGCGTGGAAGAGTAGACCAAATATCTTCTTGGTTCTTTCGGTAAAGTCACGTAGAAGGGAAGTAATAAAATAATAAAAATAAAACATAACAAAATAAAATAATTCTCACGACGTTTCGGCTACAACGCAAGCAGCCGTCTTCAGGTGAAGAATGAGACACTACCAAGCTAGGAGCTTATATATAAGCTGCGTTGGAGGTGGAAGAGCGCCTTAACAAAAAGAATGTGCATATGAAGAGGAATTTAGCATATTCATGGAAAATGCGTAGGAGTTGGGCGGGGGGGGTTTCAAAGTCATATTATGCCCATGCATTATGCAGGATCAGCAGCACCAAGGGGGGGTGCAGGGATTAGCAGTAACAAAGGAAAGGAATGTTAATGATATGTAGCTGCAGTTACTCAACAACCACGTAGAAAACTAAAGTATAAACTACATAAAAAACTAAAGTATAAACTGCATAGCACCATCAGTATACTTACTATACTCTACAATAAGCTGAGTTACTAACAGCAAGTAATACATTACAATTCTACGTCGTAAAAATTATATAATATGCTTCCATCTAAACTTTATTCTCTTACATCACACGAGCATATACCGTACTATATACTGCCATAGATAAACCCAACATTAGATTATATACTATATTGCTGTAAACCAACCTATACCTTATACATTTTAATATAACACTATGTATTATTCTACCCACCCTAATGTGTATCGAAATGGTTTATTACGTCCTTCCAATGATTGCTAAGCCAGAATCCATCTTCTCGGTTAAAATTGTCTCTGTGTTTGTATATGTGGATCGCCTCATGAACGAATCTCTCATGATAGCCAGATGGCTTGCAGAGAACCTCTGTCTTGGAGAAGTCAATATCATGTGAGCCCACTGAGTTGTAACAGTGATCTGCCACGGCTGAGGTGTTTGTCCTACCGTGTTTCAGGTCAGCTTTATGTTCACGGATGCGGTCTGAGACATGTCGTTTGGTTTCCCCAATGAAACTGCTACCACAGAGGCAACTTAGTTTGTAGACGCCAGGGTACTGTATGTCTGGAACCACATCTTTTACAGACGGTACCAGATCACGGATTTTATGTACTGTGTTGAATCGGACCTGGATCTTGTGTTTAATCAGGATTTTGGAGATCTTTTTTGTGACCCCAGCAATGTAGGGTAAGGTGATGGTCTTGAAAGGCTCCTCAACAGGATCCTTCTTGATGGTTGGAGTGATGGCTTTGCGGATCGTGTAGTAGGAGTAACCATTAGCCTTAAGAGCTTGGCGTACGTGTTTGAGTTCACTGGCAATGTGTTCATGGTCGGAGATGCATTGGGCTCTATGATATAGAGTCTTGATGAGGGAATTCTTCTGGGATGGATGGTGGTGGGAATCCGGTTTTAGGTAAGAATCCGTATGGGTGGCTTTCCTGTAGACAGAGTGGCTCATTGAACCATCAGGTCTCCTTTTGATTAGGACATCCAAAAAGGGTAGCTTGCCATCTTTTTCGACTTCCATGGTGAATCTGATGGCTGGGTGTGTGGAGTTGATGTGATCGAGAAATTGGTCTGGAGCAGCACGACCATGTGGCCAGATGACAAAAGTGTCGTCTACGTACCTCTTCCATAAGGTCGGGCGTAGAGTGGCAGTCTGGATGGCGTCCGTCTCAAATTTCTCCATGAAGATGTTGGCTACAACCGGAGATAGGGGGGAGCCCATTGGGGTGCCCTCAGTTTGCTTGTAGAAAGTTTCATTCCAGGTGAAGTATGTATTGGTTAAGCAGTGTCTCACCAGGGGGGGTACCCCAGCATTCAGTCCATGATGAACCAAGTCTTCAATGATTGCGATGGTTTCAGGTACAGGAACCTTGGTGAATAAGGAAACCACATCAAAACTGACAAGCAGGTCGTCTGGGGACAGGGCAATCCCCTTGATTGTCGATACCAGGTCAGTAGAGTTTAGTACCGCAGAGGTGGTTTTTCCAGTGAAAGGCCGTAGGATTTCAGACAAAAAACGAGCCAATTTATAGGTGGGGGAGTTGATAGTAGAGACAATGGGACGAAGAGGTGTATCTTCTTTATGTATCTTTGGCAAGCCGTATAATCTTGGTGGCCTGTCTGCAGAAGGTTTCAACGAGAACTGTTTGGTCTGATTAAATAATGCGGTTGAATCAGAAATGATTTTGTTGGTTTTAGTGACGAGGCTGTTGGTGGGGTCTCTTTTTATTTTTGTATAGCTGCCATCGTTGAGTAGTTCTTGAATTTTGTTGTTGTATTCTATTTTGTCCATGATGACAGTGGCATTGCCTTTGTCTGCTGAGAGGATAACAATGTCATCCCTCTTTTTTAATTGAGCTAATTCAAAACGCTCATCTTTGCTGATGTTGCTAGCTGGCATCTTAGCGTTTTTGAGGGTTGCAGAGATTTCAGATCTTGCTACGTCTGCAGCGATGTGACTCAAGCCCTTGAGAGCTACATCTACTCGAGCAATTATATCATTAACTGGTATGTGTCTAGGTGTGACTGCAAAGTTTAGTCCTTTAGCTAAAACGGATTTCAGACCTTCAGAAATAGAACTGTTACTGCGATTAATTACGAATTTGTTAACATCTAGCTTTTCAATGTGTGGGTCCGGTTTCTTGTTTGAGAGGCGGTTGAATTTGGAAATCAAGTTGTCCTTACATTTAGTCGACATGGCGGCAGCTGAAGAGGCAGTCATTTTTTCTACATGTTCCCAATCCGATGTGGACATTGTTGCACTCAAAGATAAGTGTGATTTGTAGAGTGTCTTGTCTAACTGATCTAGTTCGGTGCGCGTAAGTCTGATTTTCTCTCAGATAAGAGCTAAGCTAGTTCTAGACAGAATTCGTTTCGCATTAGAAGAAGTTACAGCAGCAGATGTTAGTGTAAATGCGTTTGGTATTACCTTAGAGTCGCGGCATTTCTTCAGAAAGGTGAGAGACTCAATTAGCTGAGCCTTCTTATCACGGAGCTTGTTGAAGGATCTCAAAGTTATGTGGAAACCCTCCCCGTAGAGGCGGTTAAATTTCGATTTAAAGCTTTCGTGACTGCAGGGATTCATCTTCTTGGTTCTTTCGGTAAAGTCACGTAGAAGGGAAGTAATAAAATAATAAAACTAAAACATAACAAAATAAAATAATTCTCACGACGTTTCGGCTACAACGCAAGCAGCCGTCTTCAGGTGAAGAATGAGACACTACCAAGCTAGGAGCTTATATATAAGCTGCGTTGGAGGTGGAAGAGCGCCTTAACAAAAAGAATGTGCATATGAAGAGGAATTTAGCATATTCATGGAAAATGCGTAGGAGTTGGGCGGGGGGGTTTCAAAGTCATATTATGCCCATGCATTATGCAGGATCAGCAGCACCAAGGGGGGGTGCAGGGATTAGCAGTAACAAAGGAAAGGAATGTTAATGATATGTAGCTGCAGTTACTCAACAACCACGTAGAAAACTAAAGTTTAAACTACATAAAAAACTAAAGTATAAACTGCATAGCACCATCAGTATACTTACTATACTCTACAATAAGCTGAGTTACTAACAGCAAGTAATAGTTTAACACGTAGGCTTTCGCGACCAATGTTATTCATAATCAACGTTTTTGGGTTTAGATCGCGTTTATTTATAAATGTGTCGTAACCCTCCACCACCCGACACGGCCAATCAGTAAAAATGTGTCACGTTGACAAAGACAAATAGTTCATACATTACAATTCTACGTCGTAAAAATTATATAATATGCTTCCACCTAACCTTCATTCTCTTACATCACACGAGCATATACCGTACTATATACTGCCATAGATAAACCCAACATTAGATTATATACTATATTGCTGTAAACCAACCTATACCTTATACATTTTAATATAACACTATGTATTATTCTACCCACCCTAATGTGTATCGAAATGGTTTATTACGTCCTTCCAATGATTGCTAAGCCAGAATCCATCTTCTCGGTTAAAATTGTCTCTGTGTTTGTATATGTGGATCGCCGCATGAACGAATCTCTCATGATAGCCAGATGGCTTGCAGAGAACCTCTGTCTTGGAGAAGTCAATATCATGTGAGCCCACTGAGTTGTACCAGTGATCTGCCACGGCTGAGGTGTTTGTCCTACCGTGTTTCAGGTCAGCTTTATGTTCACGGATGCGGTCTGAGACATGTCGTTTGGTTTCCCCAATGTAACTGCTACCACAGAGGAAACTTAGTTTGTAGACGCCAGGGTACTGTATGTCTGGAACCACATCTTTTACAGACGGTACCAGATCACGGATTTTATGTACTGTGTTGAATCGGACCTGGATCTTGTGTTTAATCAGGATTTTGGAGATCTTTTTTGTGACCCCAGCAATGTAGGGTAAGGTGATGGTCTTGAAAGGCTCCTCAACAGGATCCTTCTTGATGGTTGGAGTGATGGCTTTGCGGATTGTGTAGTCGGAGTAACCATTAGCCTTAAGAGCTTGGCGTACGTGTTTGAGTTCACTGGCAATGTGTTCATGGTCGGAGATGCATTGGGCTCTATGATATAGAGTCTTGATGAGGGAATTCTTCTGGGATGGATGGTGGTGGGAATCCGGTTTTAGGTAAGAATCCGTATCGGTGGCTTTCCTGTAGACAGAGTGGCTCATTGAACCATCAGGTCTCCATTTGATTAGGACATCCAAAAAGGGTAGCTTGCCATCTTTTTCGACTTCCATGGTGAATCTGATGGCTGGGTGTATGGAGTTGATGTGATCGAGAAATTGGTCTAGAGCAGCACGACCATGTGGCCAGATGACAAAAGTGTCGTCTACGTACCTCTTCCATAAGGTCGGGCGTAGAGTGGCAGTCTGGATGGCGTCCGTCTCAAATTTCTCCATGAAGATGTTGGCTACAACCGGAGATAGGGGGGAGCCCATTGGGGTGCCCTCAGTTTGCTTGTAGAAAGTTTCATTCCAGGTGAAGTATGTATTGGTTAAGCAGTGTCTCACCAGGGGGGGTACCCCAGCATTCAGTCCATGATGAACCAAGTCTTCAATGATTGCGATGGTTTCAGGTACAGGAACCTTGGTGAATAAGGAAACCACATCAAAACTGACAAGCAGGTCGTCTGGGGACAGGGCAATCCCCTTGATTGTCGATACCAGGTCAGTAGAGTTTAGTACCGCAGAGGTGGTTTTTCCAGTGAAAGGCCGTAGGATTTCAGACAAAAAACGAGCCAATTTATAGGTGGGGGAGTTGATAGTAGAGACAATGGGACGAAGAGGTGTATCTTTTTATGTATCTTTGGCAAGCCGTATAATCTTGGTGGCCTGGCTGCAGAAGGTTTCAAGAAGAACTGTTTGGTCTGATCAAATAATGCGGTTGAATCAGAAATGATTTTGTTGGTTTTAGTGACGAGGCTGTTGGTGGGGTCTCTTTTTATTTTTGTATAGCTGCCATCGTTGAGTAGTTCTTGAATTTTGTTGTTGTATTCTATTTTGTCCATGATGACAGTGGCATTGCCTTTGTCGGCTGAGAGGATAACAATGTCATCCCTCTTTTTTAATTGAGCTAATTCAAAACGCTCATCTTTGCTGATGTTGCTAGCTGGCATCTTAGCGTTTTTGAGGGTTGCAGAGATTTCAGATCTTGCTACGTCTGCAGCGATGTGACTCAAGCCCTTGAGAGCTACATCTACTCGAGCAATTATATCATTAACTGGTATGTGTCTAGGTGTGACTGCAAAGTTTAGTCCTTTAGCTAAAACGGATTTCAGACCTTCAGAAATAGAACTGTTACTGCGATTAATTACGAATTTGTTAACATCTAGCTTTTCAATGTGTGGGTCCGGTTTCTTGTTTGAGAGGCGGTTGAATTTGGAAATCAAGTTGTCCTTACATTTAGTCGACATAGCGGCAGCTGAAGAGGCAGTCATTTTTTCTACATGTTCCCAATCCGATGTGGACATTGTTGCACTCAAAGATAAGTGTGATTTGTAGAGTGTCTTGTCTACCTGATCTAGTTCGGTGCGCGTAAGTCTGATTTTCTCTCAGATAAGAGCTAAGCTAGTTCTAGACAGAATTCGTTTCGCATTAGAAGAAGTTACAGCAGCAGATGTTAGTGTAAATGCGTTTGGTATTACCTTAGAGTCGCGGCATCTCTTCAGAAAGTGAGAGACTCAATTAGCTGAGCCTTCTTATCACGGAGCTTGTTGAAGGATCTCAAAGTTATGTGGAAACCCTCCCCGTAGAGGCGGTTAAATTTCGATTTAAAGCTTTCGTGACTGCAGGGATTCATCTTCTTGGTTCTTTCGGTAAAGTCACGTAGAAGGGAAGTAATAAAATAATAAAACTAAAACATAACAAAATAAAATAATTCTCACGACGTTTCGGCTACAACGCAAGCAGCCGTCTTCAGGTGAAGAATGAGACACTACCAAGCTAGGAGCTTATATATAAGCTGCGTTGGAGGTGGAAGAGCGCCTTAACAAAAAGAATGTGCATATGAAGAGGAATTTAGCATATTCATGGAAAATGCGTAGGAGTTGGGCGGGGGGGTTTCAAAGTCATATTATGCCCATGCATTATGCAGGATCAGCAGCACCAAGGGGGGGTGCAGGGATTAGCAGTAACAAAGGAAAGGAATGTTAATGATATGTAGCTGCAGTTACTCAACAACCACGTAGAAAACTAAAGTTTAAACTACATAAAAAACTAAAGTATAAACTGCATAGCACCATCAGTATACTTACTATACTCTACAATAAGCTGAGTTACTAACAGCAAGTAATACATTACAATTCTACGTCGTAAAAATTATATAATATGCTTCCATCTAAACTTTATTCTCTTACATCACACGAGCATATACCGTACTATATACTGCCATAGATAAACCCAACATTAGATTATATACTATATTGCTGTAAACCAACCTATACCTTATACATTTTAATATAACACTATGTATTATTCTACCCACCCTAATGTGTATCGAAATGGTTTATTACGTCCTTTCCAATGATTGCTAAGCCAGAATCCATCTTCTCGGTTAAAATTGTCTCTGTGTTTGTATATGTGGATCGCCTCATGAACGAATCTCTCATGATAGCCAGATGGCTTGCAGAGACCAAATACTCCACATCGCGGCCTCGAGTGGAGGCCATTTCTGCCACGACAACAACTCCGTCCCTCCAGATACAAAAGAACTAAATGTAACTCATCCCATCAGCTACAATCTGGCAGTGCCTCTCCTCATCATCGTCAGCAGCAGGGCCGCGCTCTGCTTGGAGCAGCGCCGTGAACTCAGCAGGCGCCCAGAGCGTAACGGCTGTGAGCCAGGCGCCTCCTCTGCCTCCCCTCTCCACCACCGCCACTGCTGATGTGTCCACACTGTGCAAGGTTCTCACCTTCTTCGGGCTGAGTCGATGTAGAGGAGGACCAGCCAGCGAGCCGCCGCTTCAGCAGCGACGGTGGCCGCGAGCGGGAATCCGAATCAGCCGCTCGCCACCCACAATGCACAGCGCTGCCTCCACTCGCCCCAGCCTCAGCGGGGGGAGGGGCGAGGGGAGGGGCGGGGGGAGGGGCGGGGGAGAGGGGGCGGGGCGAGGGGGTGGGCATGGGGGGGGCTCCGGTGAGGGGCTCCGGGCTCCACGTCTCGGTGGGCGTGGTCACCTGGTACCGCCCCCTCGGCTCGAGCCACGCGCTTCCCCCTGGCAGTTGGTCCGTTAGAGAGGCGGGGAGAAACTCTGGCGAAGGTGAGGAGTGGATCCTCGCTGTGGGTGGGTGGTGCGGTGGTGCGAGTCTGTGTGTGTGGTGTGAGTCTGTGTTTGTGTGAGTCCGTGTGTGTTTGTATCCGTGTGTGAGTCTGTGTGTGTGTGGAGTGGTTAACACGCTGCGCTATGAACCCGGTGACCCAGGTCAACACCAGTGACGATTATATGAACCGGTCCTGGGCCTCCCCTAGGTCGACTCAGCCTCAAATGAGTACCTGGTGTGGTGTGTAAATATCGCCACTCGGAGACAAAGGCGGCCGGGCGCGGTGTTGGCCACCCACGCCCTCGTGTGCTGTTCCGGCCTTCATAGGTGATGCTGGCTAACAGCACTTGCCCCAACAGTTTATTTCAGCTATAAGGGGGATCTTTATCTTTGATGTTGGTGGTAGTGTTGTTGGTGGTGTTGATGGTGGTGCTGTTGGTGTTGTTGGTGTTGGTGGTGGTGCTGTTGGTGTTGGTGGTGCTGGTGACGGTGTTGATGATGGTGATATTCTTGTTGGTGGTGGTACTGGTGTTGTTGGTGGTGATGTTGATGGTGTTAGTGGTGTTGGTGTCTGTGGTGGTTCCAACGATCCATCCTGTGTTTAACCTAGCTGGATTGTGTGAGGAGCTCACAAATCCTTGAAGGATCTGGACACATTCCCACCAGTAAGCTCCTCCGGCAGGCAAGGCTGCGTTGGCTGGGTCTTGTAGCCCGCATACCCAAGCGGTTTCTTTTTGGCCGCATAAAGGGGGCTAAACGGCCACGACATGGGCTGTCGAAAATATGGACTGATGCTGTATGGGAGGATGTTGAGTTGAGTGGACTTGTGAAAGACTGGTACCAGCGGTGTAAATAACATCCTTCACGAGGAAGCTCGTGAAGGAGGCTACTGGACAGTTGGAGGCAGACTGCCTCCAACAACAACTGAGGGCAGAGGAGTGACGCTCACAACGAGTGGCGGATAAAATTCGGCAAGTTGGCACAGTTGGGCATACAGCTGGTGTATCTACCAAGCATCTCAGCCAACCTTTGGAACCTGGGTCTATCCCGTGACGTCTTGTCAGCGAGCCTTCGACACTTCGCGTGGCCTGAAAGTGCACCTGGCCTGGCACAGGCGCCGTTGTGACATCATCGCTACTTAGTGGCGAATGTCGGTTGTTGTTTTTGTGTTTCGTGTTGTGAGTGATTGTGTTGATGATGTGGGTTCATGGTGTGCGTCCGCATTGTGACTTGACTCGTGTTGAGATGTGGGTGCCGTCACACCCCCTCGACTCTATGTGATCCTCGGCTTCGTCTCCTGCTTCGCACGCAGAGACCTGGACTGCGCGAGAGACGCTGTTAGTTCTGTGCACCCTGCTCTGCAAGTTGCCACCATGGAGGTACGTGTGGCTCTTCGACTCGTGTGGTGAAGTATTAATGGACGTGTGCTCTCCACTCCGCGTGTGGCTGTCACCTATCCATACACCTAAGTGTGCATCTGCTTGGCTGCCTGAGTGTGTGTGCATCTATCAGAGTATCTCCCCAAGATCCTCTCTGTGTACCTGCCTTTCTACGTTTTAATAATCTACTGTACTTTTATCTATCCACTACTGGATAAAGGCCTCCTTCCTTGAGACCCTGCTACCCCTCACGATCCTGCGATGGAATAATCCACCAAGCACCGATTTTGTCGCTCCATCTTTCTAGCAGCCGTCCTCTCAGACGTGTTCCGATACTTGGCTGCACCTCCGTTATTGTTCTTGACCATCAGCCATCGTTGTTCCTCGTGGTCGTGGCATGTCCTGGCCCAGCCCTACTTCTCTTAACAGTTTGAAGGATGCCATTAATCTGCGTGTGTCCTTTAAATACACACGTGTCTCATTATTAATCCAAGTGTGACATCTGACATTGGCCAAATATCCGAATGCTGAGAACTGACATCTCAGCAGGACCCTCCTGAATCTGGAGCCCAGGATCTCAGAAATCCTGGCTCAGTGCTCGCCGCTTGCACTATCCCCCACATCTTGCTAAAGCCTATGTGGTGGACCTTTGTCTTTGTGTGCATGTAGATGAGCCAATCTGGAGAGGCGAGGAATAAGGGTGAATCTTGTACCACGTGGAGGGCGCTGTCCTCAGAGGGCACCATCTGCATCAAATCACCGCAAGGGAAGAACAGGAATGAGGGATGTCACAGAGGGCCATGGTGAATGGTGGAACATCCCGATGGCCATGTTGCATGGTGGATGTCACAGTGGCCATGATGCATTGAAGATTTCATAGCGGCCATGATGCATGAGTGATATCCAGGTGGCCAAGTTGCATGGGGATGATTATTTGTGCTCTGGCCTCAGCACATCACACGCTTTCGGATGCGCTTCCGATATTAGGAAGCCACTGGAGCGATACACTTTTAAATCATCTAGATGAAAACTAATTTTTTGAGAACTTATTTGGGGCATCAAGTCCGATTTAGTTACATTTAATTTGTATCCCGAAGCACCTCCATATTCCGTCACTAAGGCCAGAACGGCGGGGAATGAGGCCTCCGAATTTGGGTGATGAACAGGCGTCGCCACCCCACGCCAGCAGGGGGCGGCATAAGGGTAGCCGGTTCGTGAAGACCTGGCCCATGCCGCCTGGAACAGTGGAGAAGTATCAAGAAACGTGATAAGGGAGGGTGGCTTTCTACAAGGGGTAGGAGTGGTCCCTTCATCGCGCCTTCTTCTCTCGTGATTAGACTGCTTTCTCTCCATTGCGACGCTCAATGTTTACTTTCAGTCGGAACGCTCCGGATCGCTACACCGGGAATAATTTTGCACTCGCACTCACCAGCGTGGTGAAATATGATCAAATGACCCCCATTGTTAACCCGACGTGCGGGAAGGGCCTTCATCCGTTGTTGTGCTGAGAATGACTGGAATGGAATTTATTTTTGACGCATGCTGCAGTATCCTGCATTTGGGGAGTGGCAGTGCAGTGATTGGTGGTCTCAAGCTGCATTTCCAAGAGGGTCCTGAGGGCAGGAGCTGAATTGGTCGTCGTGTGTGGCAGGAAACTGGAGTGCCCGAACAAAGCCTACGTATATGGAGGGGATAACACTCAAGGAACAAATTTTATTTTTGTTCATCAGACAGCCCCAAAGACCCACACACACAAAACAGCCAGCAAAAAACATGACTATTAAAGGTGTCACCGATAAAGAGATAATAAGTGTCTTGAATCGAGCACGGTTATAGGAATATTGGAAATACAGGGGGTAAAGTTTACGTGTGTCTGTGCGTATATTGTCGTGTCGGATGTGTGAGGAATTCCACTTCAGCCTTTGCAGTCTGTCGCGAGAATGATAAAATGCACCACGTGACACCCAAGTATCAACAAAAGCTGGTAACGAGACAACGACGCACACATCTGCAGCCTTCTCTCTCAAGTGATATAATTTTGCTAAGTTCATTCCGAGCCTACGTTGGTCCCCCATTGCGGTGTCTCCCAAGAACTTTAAACAACCCGCCGAGCCCTCCCAGCCACCGTCGTGTTCCGATCGAGCCTGGCGACACGTGGCTCGGCAACGCGAGCCTTCGATTGATAACGGGGCGCAGGAGCTCACTCAGCAGACTCCCTCGCGGCATCGCGGCGATGACTACAGCCTCAAGCTAAACAAGCGCAGAACCTGCAGATCGCTATGACATGGAAAGCGCAGTTCATTGTAAAGATGAAACCGTGGGAGCGCAGCGTGCGTTGTGCACATTTTCCAAGGAGTAGCCCTCGTTTACAGGAGAACATAACTACGTGGAATGCACGTACAGGAGAACATAGGTCCGTGTCACTCGACCACTTCGAGCATGCTGTTTAAGGAACTACCCTCCTCACGGTGTGTATTAATTTATAAAAATGTCAGGATAATTTTGCAACTGGTCTTGTGCACGAGTGGTTTTAGTCAAATCCATTGGTGCTAAACTAGTTTTGCGTTGCCAGACGTGACATGTTGCCTCCACCACGAGCAGCTTCCATTTGGGAAAGATGAGTGCACAGACACTCCTGGGCTTAAACACGTTTATGGCCAAGTAATGGCAGTGGTGCCTAAACGCGGAACAAAAACACAACATTAATTTATAATACCGGTCCCTCCTTCATAGCGGGGATAGCCTGGTGGGACAGTGGGTTTTTGGATTATTAGATCAGCCTAGCTGGCAAGGTTATAGGGTTATTTGGTGGATCAGTATTTTGGCAGTAAGTTACCAGGTTAGAGTGTTTATTGGATCAGTAGGTCAGCTGGTGATCCGATGGATAGGCTCGAAGTCAAATGGGTCGATTGATGGGTCAGAGTTTCACCAAGTCGGTGTATTGTATTGGCCTCGGTGTCTTATAGAGTCAGAGGGTGGGCAAGTCGGGTGTCGGGTTCATATATATTGTTGCGAAAGTATTTTATTGGGTCATAGGATGGGGTGGCGAATTATCGGTCTGTAAGTTATTTGGTCAGTGTGTCAGGATGATGCGTGTTGGGTCATTTACTCGGTGGGGGTACCCATGTGCTGGCGGTCAGGTGGGGGTCGTCCGTCGGGTTGGTGGTTTGGCCGTTCGGTGGCCGCGACGTCATCCGGCCATCCGTGCAAGCGTGGGTGGAGCAGCCCATCAGCGAGACGGCTCTTCTCCTGCTCGTACCTCTGTACCAGCCGCCTGCCGGAGTTGACTAGAGCCTCGGCTCGCACTGCCATCTCCTCCTCGTAGCGCTCGCTCAAGCTGCGGAGAGACACCAGTGCCGGCTTCACAAGCGTGGTGGCACCAGCAGTACCCCGAACCGAGCAGAGCCCGGACTCGACACGCACTTGGGCCGACCAGACCAATAAACAAAACAAAACTAGCTTCGACCCTAACTGCACGATTGTTAATCACGCCACGCGATACGCACCTGATAAAAGCGCCAAGTTGCATGCGTGAGAAGTTATTATTTCCAAACGTTCAATATATTTTACATTTAGGCCCATGGTGGTGATAGTAACGTGACACTGGTGTGGCAGGTTGGTTTGCTAGCCACCCCTACCACGCGAGACCGCAGCTAACAGAGCACACAAAACGTAATAAGTTATTACATTTCATCATTAAACGGAGAATAATTGAGAAACAATACGAATCATATCAAGACCATACAAATTATCTGATCAGGAATCGAATAGTGGCCTCGCAATGAGAGTAGTTGAGTTGCTGGGAGGGAGTGGGGTGGAATGCCGGCCCCTTGTGAGCACCACAAGAAGCCGAGGGCAGAATAAAAGTGCGATACTGCCGTGGTAGCGTCAGCGCAACAGACTTCACGACCAAGACCACATCTCATGGGCTGCTTCCACTCGCTCAAGAGGATGCCGAGAGTTTCTTGACAGTCTAATTGGGGACAGTGAAAACAGGGGTTGTCAGATATTGCCACACTCGGAATGAGGAAACTGAGAAGTGATGGGAGTGGAGGTGGAGGGCATTTGTTCCAAAGAGGACGTCGCCGATACGTTCCACGTCCTCATTGGGGTTTCCTTCTGGCTCCCCGTGCGCGACCGTGAGGCTGAGCTCGCCCGAGTCTTGGGCCATGCGACCCGCGCTCTGTGGTGGCGACATGTGGGCAGAAGCCGCGTCACTCAAACAATTGCTCGGTCACCAACTCAAGAGGACAGAGATCCCTCCCATCGCCTCAAGAGACCACCGGGGCAAATGTTGCGAGCGAACATCTGCTAAGGCCGGGACGGCACATGAGGGGGTGAAGTGGCCAGCACGGAGTGGGTGGCCAGAACTAGGCCCGGCTCACTCTGTCTCCCCAGTGACCAACCCTTGCCTCCATTCGGACGAATGGCCAAGTGAGGGAACAGCTGATGGGAAGCAGGTGGCCAGGGTGGGTTGATGAACAGTCAGCTGGATGAGTTCTAAACATGTTGCAGGTTGGTGTGTAGAGACAAGGGTTAAAGGGTGACCGATAATAACAAAATGTGAAAGCTGCCTTCTGTTTACCCAGGAGAGCCCTACTAAGTCTTAAGACATTATCAGGAGGCTCCCGCTACATTGGAATGTTTGGCCAATTGAATGGAGTGGTGCATGTGGGAAGAAACGGTACCAAGTAGAACGCCATGCATATGACAAGGATGTACCTCAATGATACGGATAGATGGAATCAAGAATCCATCGATGCACGCCTTCGACTAGTCATCTGGTGGCCTAAGCCCACAACACCCGGTATTCCCAGGGAGTCTCCCATCTAAGCACTAAGCCCAGGCCTGCTTACTCTCCCAGAGTCAATGAGATTGTGTGGTGTATTCAAAGCCATTGGGTTGAAGGTAATCGACAGGCAGAGCGAGTGGTGGGCGCGTGGATGGCAGTACAAGCGGCTGATGTAGACCGCTCTGATTGGATAGAGGTGATCGAGCCAGATGATTGCGTAAGGAGTAGCGGAGTGGTACATCGTGGCCGTGATCACACATCGAGTCGTCAAGCAGGTATTGTGTGCAATGCAGTAGAAACCAGTTCTGAACTGTCACACCGGTGGTGAGAGGCTGCTGACTTGGGGATGTTTGCTCCAGCTCCAATTCGGAGTTGGGCCAACTGTAAGAAGGGAGGCCGCGCACTCGAACTTGGGCTGGCCATGACCATTTTACCAGTGGTCGAGATCCTCCCGCGAGCTCAGGGAGGCCGGCTCGGGGCGCTGGCACTGTAAGTCGGCCACGGCGAGGGTCTGGAAGTATGGGGATGTCCGCTGCGGGCGGCCGCCAGACGGGACGCCGGGTCGCTGTGCGGCAACGACGACGACGGGGAGGACGATGATGAGGGCGACGGGTGCGAGCAGCAGGGGCAACAACTGCGACAGAAAAAACTGATGAGGCATTGGCGCTCACATAGCGGATAGCGCACCACGTTCCGGACCTGGCGAGCCGAGTTCGAGTCAATCTCACGGTTAAGAATGGCAACAGCAAACATCACAACCGATTCCCCATCTTCCTGTGCGCTTCTCGTGATCACCTGGCTTATAATAGTTGCGCATTTACAAATGTACCAACTTACTTAGATTCAGATGAATACGAGAACCTGGTGTGGCATGTAGTGAACGTCAGCACGGGGGAGACGAAGGCAGCCGGCCATGGCTCTGGTCACACCACCTCCCTTGTGTGCAGTGCCGTTCTTCATAGGTGCGCACTTGACCTCATATTCTGTGTAGGCTACAAGTGTGCAAGTGTGTGCAAGTGTGTATATACAATGGAGTGTAGAGAGTGGAAAGTGGAGAGTTTTCTAGATCTGGGCAGTGTGCTTATGATAAGCTCCGGTTTGACAGCAGAGGTCTCACTCTGAATCAGTCAGGCAGCATTATATATTAATCGGCTGTCTATACTTGTGAAATGTGGACCCCTGTCATGGAACATCTGCGCTGGTTTGAAACATTTAGGCTGGCCTCTCTACAATCCATCATTGGTTTAACCAGGCTGGATTGTGTGAGGGGCTCACAAATCCTTGAAAGATCTGGACACAGTCCCATCAATTAGCTCCTCCAGCAGGCAACGCTGCATTCGCTGGGTCATGTAGCCCTCATGCCCCACCACCGCATGCCCAAGCTGCTTCTGTTTGTCCAGTTAGACGGCTAAAAGGGCAAGAAATGGGCTGGATTAGAGATGGACTGATGCAGGACTGGAGGATGTGGAGCTGAGTGGACTTGCTGAAGACCGGTACCAGCGGTGTCAAGATCGGTCTCTGTGGAGGAGGCTCGTGAAGGACGCTGCTGGGCAGTTGGAGGCAGTCGCCCTCCAGCAACAACGGAGCGCGGAGGAGCGACGCTCACAACAACGAGCGGAGCGCTGGGTGGCTAAAGCACAGCAAGTTGGCACAGTAGGGGGCACAGGTGGTGCATCAGCCAGTCATCTCAGTCATCTCAGTCAGTCGACCCGTGGCACCTGGGTCTGCCCCGTGACCTCCTGCCAGCGGGCGTTCGACACTTCACGTGGCCTCAAGGTGCACATGGCCTGGCACAAGCGTCGTGGTGACGTCACCGCCACTTAGTGGCGAATGGCGGTTGTTGTTATTGTTGTGACTATGGATCTCTATGTAAATCTTCGTGACTCTATGGGTGTCTCTTGGAGGAGAGTGACAAGAGCAGGGGGGGTTCTTACCATAGGCAGCTAGAGACGAAGTCTACCAAGGTGGGGTCGTGAGTGGCGATCGCCTCGTGGAGCGGGTAGCTCCCTGAGAATATTCTCTCATTCCAAGGCATCCCCGAGCCGTCTGGGAATGACGAGATACAGGAGGAACACTGTCACAAACCACATCGGCCTCGCACAGCCGCCAGTGCAGAAATGCAAAAAATTTTGCATGATGACTCAGCGTGGGTTTGGGATCCGCCACACCATCCTGGGTTTTGACTGCGGTATTATTTTTACCGTGAAATATTTTGAGCCGTTTGATTTGCAAGTGCCAGTTAAATACCCCCGTAACATCATTCCAAAGGAGTAGACCGTTGTGTGCCAACGTCATGGTCCGAATTAGAACATTTACACTGCCAATGACTTAATTGGGACGAGACATGGCGACATTAACCCTGACGTGCAATTACTTCGGGCTTCGTCTGTGATTTCCCAAACCTCCGATTAGCACTGTTGGTTTTGTATGGTGCGAAATAAACTAAACGTACATATATAGCTGTAAGCTTTCAGAAGAATGCACATACTAAATACGCTACATTTTTATTAACTATTATGTTAAACCCTATAGGATCAATACATAGGTTTTATTAACTTTAATTTTAATTCACAATTCATATTTACCGCTTGAAACCTATAGCCCCGACAACCAACGTGAATCACAATGGTGCATTATATATCATAAGGCATGGTTGGTCGGAAATAATTCATGATCTATTAATATTTTTTTCGTCGGGCCAAGATCTGTCCAATTTTGTATCGTAATACCCTCCACCATCCTACGCAGCCAAACAAAACAAATGGTCATGACGTGTTGTATAAGCGTTTGATGGCGGCTTCCTGGATTTTGTTCTGACTTATGATCTCGTCTTCTGAATGTTTGATGCAGTGTCGAGCGAAGCGTCATTATCTCGTTGGCAAATTTGGTTGTTGTGAGGATTTCTCTTCAACGTGTCCCAGTGGTTGAGTTTAAACGACCATAATTGGTGTGTCGTTTCAAAGCTTGTGCATGTGGCCATTGAATTTGTTTTGGCTTTTCGAGTGGCAGATGGTCCTAAGGACACAAACATGATCAGCTATCACCCTCCACTGCAACTCACCAAAGTATTGATCCTTGCAGGGAGCAGTATCCCACGCAAACCCAGGAGGCACCCCAGGACCTACACACGAGGCAGACAAAGACAAAGGTCCTCCATGAAGCCTCAACAGATTTTTGCAGAAATTGCTATTAGCAATCACCACATTAGGTACTCGTTTCAGGCTGCGCCAATCTTGGGGAGACCCAGGACTGGTTTAGATAATCGTAACTGACGTTGATAGCCAGTGGAAATGGAACTTGGGTCGTGCAGTGACCACTACCCTACCGTTCCCCACGTATTAGGCACAAGCAGCATTAATGGCACGGTTCGACCTCAGGCCATTCCCACGAATTTCAGCGGTTGTAATCTGGTGGCTGTCCTGGATAATTCTAGGATTTGTATTATTAACTGTAAAATACTCTGCACTATCTACTTCATTTACGGCGCGGGTTGGAGACCCCATGATGTCACTGGAAATTAGTCAGCGATTGTGGTCCCGCGTCACAGCCCAAATTCGCCAAGTTACTCGCAAATTAATAAACTGTGGTTACACAGCTGCAGCCGCAGCAATCATTGCTTTATACTGGCAGGCTGACGCCCGTTTGTAGGCTAACTTCTGGCTCGTATTGTGCCCAATCAGCTACTCGACAAAAGATGTGGTGAAAGTCATTGCATGCCAAGTGCTCTGAGACGCTCAGCGTAAACGGTGCTTTCTGAAAACCAAATACGTATCGAAATAAACAACCACGAGTGATTGCAGCAATCCCTGGCCAACCGTAAAATCGTGAATTTAGCAACTGGGAAGTTTGAGTATACGCGGATTTATTTCTGTATACCTGTGTAGCGGCATTGTTATGCGCAACATGTATACTTACTAGCGTAGCAGTATTGTATGGGTCACGTACACTCACCTCGAGTGGCGCCCTCAGTGTGTAGGGGGCGCAGAACAGCCAAGGGGGCTGTTGAGTGACGGGTGTATGACCCACGACTACAATAACCGTTGAGGGAGGGGGCTGGGGGGGCCAACGGTCAGACCCAGACCCTCTCGAGAGAAGGCGGTTGGGAGAGAGGAGTATAAAAAGAGCAGCTCTCCCAGCGTGAGTCAGTCCACACTCACCTCAAGACCCGAAGACCACTAGATAGCGTCCTGGGACTTCCGACCCCCGGCCCTTGTCAGGGCCAGGTCTGAATGGCCCAGTGGCGGCACCCGTTACCCAGGCAAGGTCGGGTGAGCATAGGCTCCCCTAGGTCCCTTAGCGGAGGAATTCCCGATAGCAGAGTATAGTGTGAGGGCACACCAAGTGTGAGGACGTATCCTCTAGGCCAGGGGTCCTCAAACTTTTTAAACAGGGGGCGAGTTCACTGTCCCTCAGACCGTTGGAGGGCCGGACTATAGTTAAAAAAACTATGAACAAATTCCTATGCACACTGCATATATCTTATTTTGAAGTGAAGAAACAAAACGGGAACAAATACAATATATAAAATGAAGAACAAGTAAAGTTAAATCAACAAACTTTCCAGTATTTCAATGGGAACTATGGGCCTGCTTTTGGCTAATGAGATGGTCAATGTCCGGTTCCATATTTGTCACTGCTAGTCGTAACAAGTGATGCAAGTGTGTACCTGTTAGTCTAGATCTGGTTGGAGATTTCAAATGTTTCATTCTGGAAAAAGTCTGTTCACAGACATAAGTGCTGCCAAAGATGGTTGCCATTTTGAGTGCATGGTTCCTGAGATGAGGATATGTCTCAGAGGGGAGAGATGCATAGAAATGATGAAGGTTGCTTGACTTGAATGCGTCTTTCAGAGAGTCACAAGTCTGCAGTTCAGCCAGTTCCATTTGGTAAATTGTATCGACATTTTCAATGTCAATAGAAAATGGGTTACGGAAAAGCTGTATGTCCTGTTCATGGAGATGAAGCTCTTTAAATGTAAATTGGAACTCCTTTTGCAATTTTTCCAGTGAATCCACACATGTTTTGTTTGGGAATGCAACCAATGGTTTTTCCGCTAACAGATTTTGAGTTGTGGGGAGATGGCAGAAGTTTTCCTCCTTCACGTGTTTGATGAGGAGGCCTAATTTTACTTCAAATGCTTTGACATGTGATTGCATATCACAGATGAGCTTCCCCTTTCCTTGAAGTTGCACATTGAAACTGTTGAGTAGCTCTGTTACATCTGTCAGAAAGGCAAGGTGCCATTTCCATTCTGCATCATGGAGCTCTGGTACTTCTTTGTTTTTTGAAAGCAGAAAAGCTGTAATCTGTGGAAGTAAGTCATAGAAACGTTTCAAAACTCTCCCTCGACTCAGCCAACGGACTTCTGTGTGGTAGAGAACATCTTCATAGTCAACATTTAGCTCAGACAGAAATTCCTGAAATTGTCTGTGGTTTAGTGCATGAGCTCTAATGAAGTTAACACAAGATACCACAATTTTCATAACTGAGTCCCACTTCAGTTATTTACTACTCAGCGCTTGTTGGTGGACGAGGCAGTGTATGGCTATTGGATGAGAATGGTTATGTTTGTCCATCTCTTGGTTAATGCGAGCAATTACTCCTTTCTTAGACCCCACCATGCTAGGAGCACCATCAGTTGTCACACTGGCTAGTTTAGCCCAGTTCAGCTCCAAACCATTCACAGTTTGGCAAACCTTTTCATAAATATCCTCTCCTGTAGTTGTTCCTTTGATGCTTTGCAGTGCAGCAAGCTCTTCTGTGACTTCGAAATAGTCATTCGTCCCACGAATAAAAATTAGAAGTTGTGCAGAATCACGAACATCATTGCTTTTGTCGAGTGCCAAGGAAAAATAGGAAAGTTTTTTTGCGGAGTTTTGCAAATGCTGATGCAAATTGTCTCCCATTTCTTCAATCCTCCGTGTAATTGTAGGTCCTGAAAGACTCACTGTACTAAATAAATCGGCCTTCTCTGGACACATCTCTTTGGCAACAGAAAGAAGGCATTCTTTAACAAATTCTCCCTCCACGAATGGTCTGCCAGTGCACGCTATTAGCTTGGCAACTTGAAAACTTGCTCCCAGTGATGAAATATTTAGCTGCTTCTGCTTCACAAAAGTATTTTGCTGAGTTGTTAATGTATTTTTCAGTTTTAATATTTTATCTTTTCTCACTTATCCGACCAAACAATCATATTTATCTTCATGTTGAGTTTCATAGTGTCGACGTAAATTGTATTCTTTGAACACAGACACTATATTCTGGCATATCAGACACACAGCTCTTTCCTTGTACTGCATGAAAAAGTAATCATAAGTCCACTGTTCTTTGAATATCCTACACTCCGAGTCAATTTTTCTCTTTCTTGACATCATTGTTTCCTAGGGAGTTAAAATTGCTATTAGTAAAATACCAATATATATACAGCGCTACAAAAACAATATACCAGCAATAACTTTGCCCACACAGAGACATACAGACTGCACTGCCCATCAATGCAGTCTGATTGGGGGAACTCCGCTTTTACCCCAGGCTCACACTGGTGCGGGTGCCATAAAAAAATAATTACACCTGCAGTTTTGTTCACAGATCGCAGTGCGATCTGCGAACTCGCATAGGAATCTGATCGCATGGGGGAAAAGACCCATGCGATCCGATTCCACTGCAGGAAAAAAGAAGGCACATGTGCCTTTTTTCTTCCGAATCTAATGCAAGTTCAGCCATACAAGCATATGGCTGAACTCGCACTGCTCAGAGATCGCAACAGTATGAACTGGGGCTTACACAACATACAACATATAACCTCATACAAATGAATAGCAATCAGAATATAAATGCACTTACTGTCATTTAAATTGGGTTTCCTACTCCTCGGTTGTCTGTCACTGACCAGCATGGAAAAACAGCAGGCAGCCCCTCCAGAGATCAGAGATCACTCTGTTATTACCCCTCTATCATTTACTCAGCGGTGCGTGTGCTGGGGATCTACATCCCCAGCACACAGGAATATCACTGGGAGTGGAGTCGAGGGGCAAGTGAGGGAGCTGAGGGAGGGAGAGCCAGTCAAGCGCAGCCAGGGGAGGGCTGGCAGCCTTAGGCCTGGGGGGCAAGTCCAGTCAATTGGCCCATTGAGTCATTCACCAGTGCAGCCCAATGAGTGTCCAACGCCGCAGCTCAATCAGTGCCCACCGCCGCAGCTCAATCAGTGCTCACCAGCGCAGCCAAATCAGTGCTCGCCACCGCAGCCCAATCAGTGCCCACCACCGCAGCCCAATGAGTGCTCACCACCGCAGCCCAATTAGTGCTCACCAGCGCAGCCCAATGAGTGCTCACCAGCGCAGCCCAATTAGTGCTCACCAGCACAGCCCAATTAGTGCTCACAAGTGCAGCCCAATTAGTGACCATGGGCCGGATAAATGTCCTCGGCGGGCCGTATGTGGCCCGCGGGCCGTAGTTTGAGGACCCCTGCTCTAGGCTATCGGGTGGGAGAGGCCGTTACCTCTCCGTGTTAGGTACGCTCTTAGTCGTTAGAGCGAATAAACGGTGTTGCCTACAAAGGGAAGTCTCTGCCTACTTTGTCAACACTACACCTGCTTACCAACAGCGGCTTTCGAAATTTGAGAAGTCCACGGGTAAGTAAGGTGTTAAGCAAGTCATATGACATGTGTATTACGTCATTGCATCACAGCATAACATCATGGTATTGCATAAAGCCATTAAGGACGTACTTTGTATCGATAGGGTTTTTTATTCATATTTTTTTTCGAGTCCGGGAAAGTGTTTATTTTGCCCTTAATCATGGACCTGGATCATGGTCACAAGCGGTGAAGTTGAGAGAGTTGCGTCTGTGGCTTTGAGGAAGAGGAGGGTAGGTTGAGCCTCTGCCCCTCCTCCTTCTAACCAGCCCTTCCCCCATCATCTCATTGTCATCGTTTTAACACGTAGGCTTTCGCGACCAATATTATTCATAATCAACGTTTTTAGGTTTGATGATTCTGGATGCAATTACCAGCGAAACGTCGTACTCAAATTGTAAATGTTGTGGTTTCACGCTTCAACACACCGGTGGGCTAAAGCAGTGAACTATTTGTCTTTTGTCAACGTGACACTTTTTTACTGATTGGCCGTGTCGGGTGGTGGAGGGTTACGACACATTTATAAATAACGCGATCTAAACCCAAAAACGTTGATTATGAATAATATTGGTCGCGAAAGCCTACGTGTTAAACTGACTAACCTCTATGGGGAGGATACTTTTCTTAAAACCAGAAAATTGGAGAAGCTCTGCATTAAGCGGATGAAATTGAAATCTTCATTGGCGTTCCTCAAAAGGTGCAGAGATTCGAAGGTAATACCAAACGCAGTTAAAATAACACATCACATAAAGTCTTCTAAAGCTAACAAAATACTACACAAAGCTAGCGAATTATTATTAATAGAGAGAATACAACACAACAGGAGTGAATTATCCAACATTTATGAATCGCTAAAGCATTTACATTTAAATATAAGCAATAGTGTGTCCATGCATGATTGGAATATAATCGATACTATAACACAACAATCTGCTGATAATGTGTTTAATCTAACAAATGCTAACCAAATTAACACATTTTCTAGACTTTACAATAAACAAATCCCTATTAAAAACGAACAATTTAAAAACAAAACCGTAATGAACTTGACTAACACTGATTTAACCACTGACATGATTTCTGTCCTTTCTAAAGGCCTTAACTTTGCCGTTACCCCACGCACAATTCCAGTGGATGAGATAATTGCTGAGGTAGAATCAGCAGTAAGACACCTTCCACATAATGAGGCAGAGATGACTAGACACGAGGTTGCCAAAATAATTGAGAATAGTAAAGTACCAAAAGTAAATATTAGCTTGAACGAGGCAAAAGCCTTAAGAGAGCTTCGTCTAAACAAAGATATTCAAATCCTAGCAGCTGATAAGGGCCGCACTACAGTAGTGATGTCACGAGCCGATTATGATAATAAAATTAAATATTTATTAGAGGAAAGTACCTACATTAAATTTAAACGAGATCCAAATAATACTTTGGAACGTAAGACTACTGCAATCATTGCAAATTCATTAATCCCAAAAAATGAGCAATTCCTAATTAAGCCAAGGGCTTCAAAACCACCTAGACTGTATGGGCTACCAAAGATCCATAAAATCGGCATCCCTTTACGACCCATAGTCAGTACAATTGGCTCTGCCACATATAAATTAGCAAAATATGTAACTAAACATTTACAGCCTTACATCGGTAGGACATCATCATTCATAAGAAATTCAGAACATCTTGTGAATATGATCAAAGATATTAAACTTAATCCTAATGATATTTTGGTGAGTTTTGATGTGATTTCGCTATTCACTAAGGTTCCAGTGAGCGAGTCGCTTAAATTACTTGATACACTGGTAACGAATACAGGTTTACCAAAAGATATTCCGAAACTCGCAGACCATTGTTTAAATAACACTTACTTCTTATACAGAGGCGAATTCTTTAAACAAAGGGAGGGAACAGCAATGGGCTCTCCTTTATCTCCTGCTATAGCAAATTTGTACATGGAAAACTTTGAAACCAGAGCACTTGCCTCGAGCACATTAAAACCATCCTTTTGGTTTAGATATGTGGATGACACTTTGGTTGTCTGGCCACATGGTAAAGATACACTTAACGATTTTCTAAATCATCTCAGTGCACAAAACCCGGCCATTCAGTTCACCATGGAAATGGAGGTGAATAACACACTCCCGTTCCTGGATATTTTACTTGGGCATGGCCTAAATGGTAAAATAACACACAGCGTTTACAGAAAGCAAACGCACACTGATGCCTATCTGAATGCAGATTCGCATCATCACCCAGCTCAGAAATCCTCTCTTATCAAGACGCTCATACATCGGGCTAAAACAGTGTCAGATGGTGAAAGTCTAGTGAGAGAGATTAAACATGTTAAAGAAGCACTAAGACAGAATGGCTACAATAATGCTCAAATTAACAGAGCACTAAATGCCAAATCACGATCGCAAAGCAACACTGCTGAAAGCGAACAAATTATTAAAACAATAAAATACCATCTTCTTGGTTCTTTCGGTAAAGTCACGTAGTAGGGAAGTAACAAAATAATAAAAATAAAACATAATAAAATAATTCTCACGACGTTTCGGCCACAACGCAAGCAGCCGTCCTCAGGTGAAGAACATGTCTGTCGATAAGACAGAGTCTAAATGACACGTCTTAGGCTTGGAGTGTCTATTTAAGCTGTGAGGGAGGAGGAAGAGAGCCTTGACAAAATAATTTGCATTTGAAGAGGAATTTAGCATATTTATGGGAAATGCAGGAATGCGAATAGTGCTAATTGTGAAATGCGTGGGAGGTGGGTGGGGGGTTTTCAAAGTCATATTATGCCCATGCATTATGCAGGATTAGCAGCATCAAAGGGAGGGGGCAGGGGCAGGGGCAGCACCAACAAAGGGAAGGAATGTGAATAGTATGCAGCTGCAGCAACCAAACAACCACGTAAAAAAACTAAAGTATAAACTTCATAGTATCATCAGTATACTAAATATACTTTCCAATAAGCTGAGCTACTAACAGTAAGTAATACATTACAATTCGCCTCATGAACGAATCTGTCATGATAGCCAGATGGCTTGCAGAGAACCTCTGTCTTGGAGAAGTCAATGTCATGTGAGCCCACTGAATTGTAACAGTGATCTGCCACGGCTGAGGTGTTTGTCCTACCGTGTTTCAGGTCTGCTTCATGTTCACGGATGCGGTCCGAGACATGTGTAGTGACATAAGAAGGGAGGGGCTGCTGGGGGCTTTGGGATCCCAGGCGAGTCCAGACGCTTAAGCCTCTGGGCGCCAGGCGCTGGGTTCCCAGGGGGTCCAGACGCTTAAGCCTCTGAGCGCCAGGCGTTGAGTTCCCAGGCGCTTAATCCCCTGGGCGCCGCCAACGGGGGGGGGGGCTGTGTGTGCTCTGTGGGATGTCTGGTGGCGCACACGGCCCCACCCCTCGTTGGACCAGGCATAAAAGGAGAGCTCCCTGGACGATCGGGGCCCAGTTGTAACTCAAGACCCAAGACCCACGACCAGCCATCTGAAGACCCTGGGATGCTGTGAGAGCCAGCGCTGGGACTCTGGAACTCTCGACGCTACGACCTTGTGAGGGCGAGTTCTGGAGCGTAGCCAGAGTAGAGTATCTAGGCTGTGTAGCTAGGCTGTGTACCTAGGCTGTAACAAAGTATCAGGACTGTTGGAGCATTGGACTGTTGGAGTGTTGTATTGTAATAAAGAAGTCACCTCTACAAGTGTCTCCGGAACCGGTTACATTTGGCGTCAGAAGTGGCTATGGAGACAAGAAGTAAGCCACGTACCTTCAGTCCTGACGGCGATGAAGAGGAGCAGGCAGCGATGGGGCGGCCAACGCCGGCCGACAGCGACGCCGCACCGCCGGCTGAGCAGCTGTCTGCTCCGCCGACCGTCCCCTTTCCAGCGTCGGGAGCAGAGATGGAGGAGGCGCTGCTTCGCCTCACAGAGCTGCTCTGCGCCACCGCCTCCCTCCTGGGCGAGCTGCGGTGCTCGCGGCCGATGGCGGGAGGGAGAGAGGAGGCGCGGCGCTCGCCCGAGCCCGCCGCCGCCATTCCCCCCACGGATGTGAGGGATACTTCCGGGAATGACATCACTTCCACCAGAGGAGCAGTGACCGCTGGGAGCGACGTCACTTCCGGGCCCAGCGTGTGCCAACCCGACGACGCCGCGTCATCAGCGCTGCGTCCCTCACCGCCGGGTGACAGCTGTTGGCAACCTAGCAACCCCGCGTCATCAGCGCTGTGACCGGACAGTGAGGGCGCCATTCTTACTGTAACCAGCGCCGGGGCCGGCACATGGACCGACTCGCTGCTCGCCGCCTCTGCTGCTCTGGCCAAAGGTTGGAGGTCGGGAGACCAGGCCCCTGACACTTCGTACATTTTACGCGCTCCGGATTAATGATTTTTTGTTGATATTTTCTTCGTTGTCGTCGGGGAGTCGTGACTGTTGTTGGGTAAACTGTGTGGAGCTTCGCTCGTGAGTGTTGTCAATGTGTGTGCGAAACTTGCTTGTGATTGTTAACAATGTATGGTTTATATTGAGCTTTGTTCGTGATTGTTAATGTATAGCTTGTGCTGTCATTGTTAACGATGTATATACTGTATGGGGCATTTATCTTGAGATGGAATGCTGCAAGGATTGGAATTGTCATGCTGGCTCTCAAATATCTTGGGGTGCAGATCCTGACCAGGATGTCCCAGCAGGTGTTGCGTGTCTAACACGAGAGTTGTGGTCCCGTCATGCTATGGCTGACGGCTTGACCTGACAGCCCGGAGATTGAAACACTCCGTGGTATGTCTAGCCTAGTGGGCTGTGCGCTCACAGGGCTCGGAGAGTGTGGTCCCGTCATGGAATAGCTGACGGCTTGACCTGACGGCCCGGAGGTTGAGACCCTCCGTGGTACGTCTGGAGCAGTAGGCTCGCCCTGACGGCCCGGAGATTGAAACACTCCGAGGCGCGTTGAAACAGTGGGCTGGAGATTCGTGGTGTTCACGTGTAGTTGTCCCGTTACGTTGGGACTGTATCCCTCAGTTGTTAGGGTGCATGTTGTGCAGGGAGTGAACAATGGGTCGTCTCAGATCGGTCGGTACAGCTATATGCTGCGATGCGAGTCTTGGAGAGAGGTTGGGTCTCAGATCGGTCGGTACAGCTATATGCTGCGATGCGAGTCTTGGAGAGAGGTTGGGTCTCAGATCGGTCGGTACAGCTATATGCTGCGATGCGAGTCTTGGAGAGAGACTGGGTTGAAGTCCCCCCCGATATGGCCGACGTGCGCGGTTTTAGGATGGAGACGCCACGTTGGAAAGGCGGGGGGTGCAAACGGTTGACATGTAATGTCGGTGGTGGTCCTCATTGAGGGCTGCTGGGACGCAAGCACGGGATGCCTTGGAGATGCGGTTCGCGTGTGCGGCCACCATTTATGGACAGGAGCAGGCAGATTTATTTTGATTGTCATGTAAATTTTATATATATATTTAAAAATGTAGATACTGGAGCAACCCTGAAGTGCGACTTCTTTGCCCAGTGCATGGGTCGGCCCTGAAGTACGACTTCTCGACCCGGGAGGTAGACAGACGTCCGGATAAGTGTGTGTAGAGGGATGCTCGACATGTTGGTCTTCGCCTTCTCTCCACCTGACTGATGGGAGGCTGGCAGAGTGGTGTGGATCCCTGCCATCCATGCGGTGGTTGTGTGATTTTGGTTCGATTACCGGTGTTGGTTGTGCATCCAACGCGTCGGAATCTGTATATTTGTTGTTGTTAATTCCCCGTTTTCTATGCGGATCCCGAGGAGGGCTAGGTGTGCCGCGGGTCGTTTGTTCACGTGTCATTGCTTCACCTTTTTGTTGATTGATGCTTGTATATAGGTTGGTTATGGTTTTTATGGTTGCTTTCTTGTTCTCTTTTCTTTTCCTGTTGAGGCTCGCATATTTTTTTTCTCTCTCTCCCTTTCGTTAATTTAAACTTTCTAATTATTGACAGCCGGGACGGCTGGAGGCTATGTAGAGGGGGGTAATGTAGTGACATAAGAAGGGAGGGGCTGCTGGGGGCTCTGGGATCCCAGGCGAGTCCAGACGCTTAAGCCTCTGGGCGCCAGGTGCTGGGTTCCCAGGGGGTCCAGACGCTTAAGCCTCTGGGCGCCAGGCGTTGAGTTCCCAGGCGCTTAATCCCCTGGGCGCCGCCAACGGGGGGGGGGCTGTGTGTGCTCTGTGGGATGTCTGGTGGCGCACACGGCCCCACCCCTCGTTGGACCAGGCATAAAAGGAGAGCTCCCTGGACGATCGCGGCCCAGTTGTAACTCAAGACCCAAGACCCACGACCAGCCATCTGAAGACCCTGGGATGCTGTGAGAGCCAGCGCTGGGACTCTGGAACTCTCGACGCTACGACCTTGTGAGGGCGAGTTCTGGAGCGTAGCCAGAGTAGAGTATCTAGGCTGTGTAGCTAGGCTGTGTACCTAGGCTGTAACAAAGTATCAGGACTGTTGGAGCATTGGACTGTTGGAGTGTTGTATTGTAATAAAGAAGTCACCTCTACAAGTGTCTCCGGAACCCGTTACACATGTCGCTTGGTTTCTCCAATGTAACTGCTACCACAGAGGCAACTTAGTTTGTAGACGCCAGGGTACTGTATGTCTGGAACCACATCTTTTACAGACGGGACCAGATCACGGATTTTATGTACTGTGTTGAATCGGACCTGGATCTTGTGTTTAATCAAGATTTTGGAGATCTTTTTTGTGACCCCAGCAATGTAGGGTAAGGTGATGGTCTTGAAAGGCTCCTCAACAGGATCCTTCTTGATGGTTGGAGTGATGGCCTTGCGGATTGTGTAGTCAGAGTAACCATTAGCCCTTAAGAGCTTGGCGTACGTGTTTTAGTTCACTGGCAATGTGTTCCTGGTCGGAAATGCGTTGGGCTCTATGGTATAGAGTCTTGATGAGGGAATTCTTCTGGGATGGATGGTGGTGGGAATCCGGTTTTAGGTAAGCATCCGTATGGGTGGCTTTCCTGTAGACAGAGTGGCTCATTGAACCATCTGGTCTCCTTTTAATTAGGACATCCAGAAAGGGTAGATTGCCATCTTTTTCTACTTCCATGGTGAATCTGATGGCTGGGTGTATGGAATTGATGTGGTCGAGAAATTGGTCTAGAGCAGGCCGGCCATGTGGCCAGATGACAAAGGTGTCGTCTACGTACCTCTTCCATAAGGTCGGGCGTAGAGTGGCAGTCTGGATGGCGTCAGTCTCAAATTTCTCCATGAAGATGTTGGCTACAACCGGAGATAGGGGGGAGCCCATTGGGGTGCCCTCAGTTTGCTTGTAGAAAGTTCCATTCCAGGTGAAGTATATATTGGTTAAGCAGTGTCTCACCAGGGGGGGTACCCCAGCATTCAGTCCTTGATGAACCAAGTCTTCAATGATTGCGATGGTGTCAGGTACATGAACTTTGGTGAATAAGGAAACCACATCAAAACTGACAAGCAGGTCGTCTGGGGACAGGGCAATCCCCTTGATTGTCGATACCAGGTCAGTAGAGTTTAGTACCGCATAGGTGGTTTTTCCAGTGAAAGGCCGTAGGATTTCAGACAAAAAAAACGAGCCAATTTATAGGTGGGGGAGTTGATAGTAGAGACAATGGGACGAAGAGGTGTATCTTCTTTATGTATTTTTGGCAAGCCGTATAATCTTGGTGGCCTGGCTGCAGAAGGTTTCAACGAGAACTGTTTGGTCTGATCAATTAATGCGGTTGAATCAGAAATGATTTGCTTGGTTTTTGAGACGAGGCTGTTGGTGGGGTCACTTTTAATTTTTGTATAGCTGCCATCGTTGAGTAGTTCTTGGATTTTGTTGTTGTATTCTGTTTTGTCCATGATGACAGTGGCATTGCCTTTGTCGGCTGAGAGGATGACAATATCATCCCTCTTTTTTAATTGAGCTAATTCAAAACGCTAATCTTTGCTGATGTTGCTAGCTGGCATCTTAGCGTTTTTGAGGGTTGCAGAGATTTCAGATCTTGCTACGTCTGCAGCGATGTGACTCAGGCCCTTGAGAGCTACATCTACTCTAGCAATTATATCATTAACTGGTATGTGTCTAGGTGTGACTGCAAAGTTTAGTCCTTTAGCTAAAACGGATTTCAGACCTTCAGAAATAGAACTGTTACTGCGATTAATTACGACTTTGTTAACATCTAGCTTTTCAATGTGTGGGTCCGGTTTCTTGTTTGAGAGGCGGTTGAATTTGGAAATCAAGTTGTTCTTACATTTGGTCGACATAGCGTCAGCTGAAGAGGCAGTCATTTTATCTACATGTTCCCAATTCGATGTGGACATTGTTGCACTCAAAGAAAACCAAGCAAATCATTTTTGATTCAACCACATTAATTGATCAGACCAAACAGTTCTCGTTGAAACCTTCTGCAGCCAAGCCACCAAGATTATACGGCTTGCCAAAGATACATAAAGAAGATACACCTCTTCGTCCCATTGTCTCTACTATCAACTCCCCCACCTATAAATTGGCTCGTTTTTTTGTCTGAAATCCTACGGCCTTTCACTGGAAAAACCACCTCTGCGGTACTAAACTCTACTGACCTGGTATCGACAATCAAGGGGATTGCCCTGTCCCCAGACGACCTGCTTGTCAGTTTTGATGTGGTTTCCTTATTCACCAAAGTTCCTGTACCTGACACCATCGCAATCATTGAAGACTTGGTTTATCAAGGACTGAATGCTGGGGTACCCCCCCTGGTGAGACACTGCTTAACCAATACATACTTCACCTGGAATGGAACTTTCTACAGCAAACTGAGGGCACCCCAATGGGCTAAACCCCTATCTCCGGTTGTAGCCAACATCTTCATGGATAAATTTGAGACTGACGCCATCCAGACTGCCACTCTACGCCCGACCTTATGGAAGAGGTACGTAGACGACACCTTTGTCATCTGGCCACATGGCCGGCCTGCTCTCGACCAATTTCTCGACCACATCAATTCCATACACCCAGCCATCAGATTCACCATGGAAGTCGAAAAAGATGGCAATCTACCCTTTTTGGATGTCCTAATTAAAAGGAGACCAGATGGTTCAATGAGCCACTCTGTCTACAGGAAAGCCACCCATACGGATGCTTACCTAAAACCGGATTCCCACCACCATCCATCCCAGAAGAATTCCCTCATCAAGACTCTATACCATAGAGCCCAACGCATTTCCGACAAGGAACACATTGCCAGTGAACTAAAACACGTACGCCAAGCTCTTAAGGCTAATGGTTACTCCGACTACACAATCCGCAAGGCCATCACTCCAACCATCAAGAAGGATCCTGTTGAGGAGCCTTTCAAGACCATCACCTTACCCTACATTGCTGGGGTCACAAAAAAGATCTCCAAAATCCTGATTAAACACAAGATCCAGGTACGATTCAACACCGTACATAAAATCCGTGATCTGGTCCCGTCTGTAAAATATGTGGTTCCAGACATACAGTACCCTGGCGTCTACAAACTAAGTTGCCTCTGTGGTAGCAGTTACATTGGAGAAACCAAACGACATGTCTCGGACCGCATCCGTGAACATGAAGCAGACCTGAAACACGGTAGGACAAACACCTCAGCCGTGGCAGATCACTGTTACAATTCAGTGGGCTCACATGACATTGACTTCTCCAAGACAGAGGTTCTCTGTAAGCCATCTGGCTATCATGAGAGATTCGTTCATGAGGCGATCCACATATACAAACACAGAGACAATTTCAACCGAGAAGATGGATTCTGGCTTAGCAATCATTGAAAGGACGTAATAAACCATTTCGGATCTTAACTGATTGTGTTCACGTTTACGGTGACTCTCAGACCGCGTTCCACTCACTGGCATTGTATTCTCCGCAGGGAATGGATTCTTTGCTCTGCTACTTTCCCATTCTCATATTTCGTTGCTGCCTCTTAGTATCTTTCACACGACGGTCAATGGTACAGTGTATAATAACAAATAGTATAACATTGTAATGTTAATACAATGTATAAGGCAATATATAGTATCGTAATTGTATAGTGAATATACAGCAGTGTGAATACAGTAGGGTGGTAGAATAATACATAGTGTAATATTACAATGTATACTCTAGGTATAGGGTGGTGTATAGTAATACAGTATATAATTTAATGTTGGGTTTGTCTATGGCAGCATATAGTACGGGGTCAGACCTGTTTGATGTAAGGGAAAAAAGTTTAGCTGGAAGCATATTATATTTTTTGCGACATAGAATTGTAACGTATTACTTACTGTTAGTAGCTCAGCTTATTGGAGAGTATATTTAGTATACTGATGATACTATGAAGTTTATACTTTAGTTTTTTTACGTGGTTGTTTGGTTGCTGCAGCTGCATACTATTCACATTCCTTCCCTTTGTTGGTGCTGCCCCTGCCCCTGCCCCCTCCCTTTGATGCTGCTAATCCTGCATAATGCATGGGCATAATATGACTTTGAAAACCCCCCGCCCACCTCCCACGCATTTCACAATTAGCACTATTCGCATTCCTGCATTTCCCATAAATATGCTAAATTCCTCTTCAAATACAAATTATTTTGTCAAGGCTCTCTTCCTCCTCCCTCACAGCTTAAATAGACACTCCAAGCCTAAGACGTGTCATTTAGACTCTGTCTTATCGAAACGTCGTGAGAATTATTTTATTATGTTTTATTTTTATTATTTTATTACTTCCCTACTACGTGACTTTACCGAAAGAACCAAGAAGATGAATCCCTGCAGTCACGAAAGCTTTAAATCGAAATAAAATACCATTTATCTCAGGAGTAACTGACAAATTAACCCGTGTTTTGCAAAAGCAAAACATTACAGTAATATTTGGTACAGTACACAAAATTCAACAACTAGTAACGTGCACTAAAGGCGAATTACCTAAATTATCAACAGAAGGTGTATATCGGATTAATTGTGTATGTGGCAGATGCTATATTGGACAGACAGGGCGTAACGTTAGTGTAAGACTAAAAGAACACCAGATAAATATTAAACTATCACAAACACAACTGTCGGCAGTGGCAGAACATGCATGCCAACAGGGACACTCAATTGATTTTGACAACGTTGAAGTGTTGTGTAAAACTAGTTACTACTTGCAAAGACTAATTAGAGAATCGATTGAAATTGAGAGAAACATAACTAACTTTAATCGCTCAGACAGCTACAGGCTTAGTGCGGCCTGGAAGCGTATTTTTAAATAAGATACATTACAATTCCTTATGTAATATCTTCAATAATGGCGGGAGACGAGTTGACGGGGCAGCACTTGTTTATTCACAATGGTTGCACAGTAACAGGCACAACCAAGATAACGCCTATGGTACGCGTGCCTGACTCGGCCACGCACTCCGTCTCTCCCGTGGGGTACGCGTACCTAACTCTGCCTTGCACTCAGGCTCTCCGGCTACGCTGTCCCCACGGGGAGCTATCAGACCCCTAGGCGTGCCCGGCTCGGCCACGCACTCAGTCTCTCCCGTAGGGTACGCGTGCCTAACTCTGCCTTGCACTCAGGCTCTCCAGCTACGTTCTCCCCACGGGGAGCTATCAGACCCGCCTTGCCAGGCCACGGGTCTCGACCACTGAGTTACACAGCCCGGCCCTTACAAGGGCGTCGGGCCGTGAATCCCAAGGCCTCGCCTCTGAGCCTCACAGAGCCCCGGCCCTTACAAGGGCAGCGGGGCTAGGGGTCCCAGGGCCTATCTCTTCCTCCGTCTTCTGTCTTCGCCAGTTACCAACTCCCCGAGTGTCCCCGCGCATCGCCTTACATAGCCCTCCGCTCCAGGGGGCGGGGCCTATGTGGACCGCGATGTGGGCACCTGCCTGCGGACCGTGATGTAGCCACCCACCACGTGCTGTCTCACGATCCTCCCTGCCAGCACGTATCACCACTACATCACCCCCTCCCACATAGCTCGCAGCCGGCCCGGCTGCAAAAAAAACCCCACTCCACATGTGCGCCCCGTAACATTAACACAACACAACACAACCGCAATAACCCCGAATATTAAACAGTAATAATAACGAACATATGTACACACCGACGAGTAAACCAAATAAAGTATTTACAAGAATGACGTGTCCAGTGTCGCCTCGACCCCCTGGTCTCCCCCCCCCCCCCCCCGCTCGCCCCTTGAACGGAGCAATAGAGCGGTCAGACGGACGGGGAACGCTGTGACGAGACGATCCGGCGGAACCGTCCCGCACCCCCCCCCACTTTTTCAGTCAGGAAAAGTGGCGCGACCTAGCGCGAGTCCGCCTGGCCAGTCCATCGTACGGGACGGGACGTTGTTGATCGTCCGGTGGCTCCGGCAGCCCAGGAAGGCACGGAGCAGGCTTGGAAGAACCGCACGTGCCTTGGGGATCCGGTCGCCGACGGTCGGCAGCCGTCAGTTCCGAGACACCTGGGAGCGGATCAGGCGGAGACATGTGAAAATCAGGCGGAGACATTTCCCTCCCCGAGTCGACGGCCACATCACATGCTCGGTCATCACGACATAAAGGAAGGCCATATGGTGCCGAGAATGGTTTCAGCCGGGAGGGGTGAACGTACCAACAGCGCTTTCCCCATTTTATCTGAACGCACTGGGGTCGTGCAACCCGCACGACTTCCACGGGTCCCCGCCATGGCCTCAGTAGTTTAAGGGATGTAGCCAACGGCGCATGCGGGCAGTGCAGCCAGGCCCTATCGCCCGGTTTCCATTCGTGCACGTACACCTTTCGTGCACGCAACCGCTCGTTAGCGATTTGGCGAGACCTCGAATTCAGCCTTGCAGCCTCCCGTGCCTCGGCCAGTTTCGCTATGTTAAATTTAATATGGTCGGCCAACTTAGATCTAGGCCGCGGCTCGGGAATCCCCAGCTGGGTCTCCATGGGCGGATCGGCCTCCCGACCGTACATCAGATAAAATGGGGAAAACCCCGTAGCCGCATGGGGGGCCATCCTGTACGCGGCGAGGACACCAGGGACCTGCAAGTCCCAGTCAACCTGTGCCTCGCATACCTGTTGGCACAACATGGAAGTAATCGTTCTGTGGAGTCGCTCCACCATCCCATCAGTCTGTGGGTGGTACGGGGAGGTACGCACTTTTTTTTTACCCAAAAGGTCGCACACCTCATGCAGTAAATTGCTCGAAAAATTCTTTCCCTGGTCGGTCAGCAAGCGTTCGGGAGCACCTTTGTCCAAGACATAGCCCTGGACAAAGGCGTCCGCCACGGCCGCTGCCGACTGGTTGGCAAGCGGCCATGCCATGGGCCATCGAGTGGAGTATTCCACACCAACCAGCAGGTACTTGTTACCCCTAGGCGTCACCGGAAAAGGCCCCAAGATATCCAGCGCAACGAGCTCATTCGTGCGCGACACCTGAATGGACTGTAGCGGTGGATTAGCCGCAACGGGCGGTGGTTTACGTTGAGCGCACCCTACACACCCCTTTAGTATGTTGACCACATCGCTCCCCATCCCCGGCCAATAATAGTCCCGCTGGAGCAGAGCGAGCGTTTTGTTAACTCCCAGATGCAAGAGGCGTTCGTGTGCGGCCAGAACAACTCTGCCCCGCATAGCAGACGGCACGACAAGCGCATGTCGCCGGGACATACTGTCCCACCTCATGAGTAGGCCCTGTTTAAGCACCCAGGAGCTGGTTCCCTTCTGCCCTTCCTCGGGACCCCCTGCCCTACGACGCAACGCAAGTAGGGAGCTGTCAGCCATCTGGAGTCGGCCCCACTCAACGAGAGGCAACGAAAGTAGCGAGTCCCCACCCGTAGGAGTAGCGGGAACGTCGACCCGCGGCGCATTGGTGGCAGCGACCAACTCTCCCCCGGGGACAGCGACATGCGGCTTACAGCACGCCGACCCCAGAAAACACGCACATTCGGAATGAGGCGACAACCGCGACAGGGCATCCGCGTTGGTGTGGCGCAACCCCTTACGGTAAGTGAGGGGCCTAAGGAAGGGGGGAGTCAGGTAAACAGCTCTTTGATTGGTGGAGACCTACTGCCGGGTACGGAGAGGGGAGGTGCCTAAGGGAGGAGGGTCAGGGGAGGGGCCTAAGGAAGGGGGGAGTCAGGAGAGGGGCCTGAGGGGGGGGGTCAGGGGAGGGGCCTGAGGGGGGGGTCAGCGGAGGGGCCTGAGGGAGGGGGGGTCAGGGGAGGGGCTTAAGGATATGGGGGCGGGGTGCTCAGGGGAGGGGCCTAACAGAAGGGGGATTAGGGGAGGGGCCTAAGGGACGGGGGGTCAGGGGAGGGGCCTGAGGATATGGGGGGGGTGGTCAGGGGAGGGGCCTAAGGGAAAGAGGGTCAGGGGAGGGGCCTAAGGGGGGAGGGGCCTAAGGGAGGGGGGGGGCGATAGTTCAGGGGGCTGTCTGCCTGGCTATCTAAAGTCAAGTTATATTTTATACATACAGGTAGGAACAACAGGTTCCACACTGCCCACCAGGGATTATTTGTCTGTCTGTCGTGCACGAATGCGCTGTCCAACCAAGTTCCTACCTGCCCACTCCGAAGGAACGTGTTTCATTAACCCTGCCAGCCACCTACAGGCCCGACTCAGTCATCACATGCTGCTGTACACACATGCATTGATGCACTGCACAGCACATCAGGACCTTCACAGAACCACACTTTACTCCCTTGCTGCACAAGGACATACTTAAAAGAGTGATCCATTCCTAATGTGCCACATCTACGCTTGCGAAACGTGCACCCCCCTAATGGAACATCTTCGCCGGTTAGAAACATTTAGGCTGGCCTGATAACGATCCATCCTGGGTTTAACCATATATGTGTGTATGTCTAAGTCGATGTGTTTTTATGTGTGTGGGTCAATGTCTGTGTGTAAGTCCATGTGTGTGTCTGCCTTTTTCGCCCGAGCAACGCCGGGTACTTACCGCTAGTTCCTCAATAAACCACTCTCCCCTCCACTCTCGCCCCCCCCCCTCACTAACTCTCCGTCCACTCTCTCACTCATCCACTATTCCACTCCACTCGATCGCTCTCTTGCCCACTCTCCCCTCCACTCACCCACTCTTCCCCCCGCTCTCCCATTTCCCCCCTCTACTTTCTCACTCACCAACTCGCCCCCTCACTAACTATTCACCCCTCCACTTTCTTCCTCTCTAGCCCAATCTCCCCCTCACTCACCCCCTATCCTCTCTACTCTCTCCCTCACGAACCCATTCTCCCCTCCACTCTCTCTTCCCTCACCAACTCTCCCCTCCACTGTCTCCCTTACTCACTTATCCACTATTCCACTCCACTCGATCGCTCACTCCCCCCTCCACTATCTCCCTCACTCACCCACTCTCCCTTCCATTGTCTCTTCCTCTTAACCAATCTTCCCCTTCCTCACCCACTCTCCCTTTTTCGCTCAAGCTCCCCTCCACTCTTTCCCTCACTAACCCACTGTCTCATCCACTCCCTCATTCATTCATGCACTCTCCCCTTCAATTTCTCCCTCAGTCACCCTCTCTCCCCCTCCACTATCTCCCTCATCAACTCTGCCCTGCACCCTCTCCCTCACTCAACTCCCTTCCTCAACGACTCTCCTCCACTCTGTCACCCACTACACGTTCTCACTCGCTAACTCACTCTCCCCTCCACTGTCTCCCTCCCTCACCAACTCTCCCTCCACTCCCTTGCTCACTCATCCACTATTCCACTCCACTCTGTCCCTCACTCACCCACTGTCTCTTCCACTCTGTCCCTCACTCACCCACTCGCCACTACGCCACTCACCCACTCTCCCCTCCACTCTGTCCCTCACTCACCCACTGTCTCTTCCACTCTGTCCCTCACTCACCCACTCGCCACTACGCCACTCACCCACTCTCCTCTCCATCACTCAAGACTCTCTCCCACCACTCTCCCTCTCTCACCAACTTTCCCCTCTCTCCATCACTCACCCACTCTTCCCTCCACTCTCTCACTTACCAACTCTCCTCTGCACTTTCCCCATCACTCATACACTCTCCACTTCCACTCTCTTCCTCCCTCACCCTCACTCCCCTCCACTGTCTCCCTCTCCCCTTCCACTATTTACCTGACTCACCCCCTCTGCACGCCCTCCCTCGCCCACTCTCCCCCTACATTCTCTCCCTCCCTGACTCACTCACTCTCCCCTCCACTCACTCCCTCCCTCACCAACTCTCCCCTCACCCACTCTCCCCCTCCACTCCCTCCCTCACGTGAGAGTGGGGACGGGGGAGAGTGTGAAAGGGAGGAGGGGGGAGAGTGTGAGTGTGGGGAGAGTGTGAGAGGGAGGGAGAGTGGGGAGGGAGGGAGAGTGTGAGAGTGGGGAGGGAGGGAGAGTGGGAGAGTGTGAGAGGGGAGAGTGTGAGAGGGAGGGAGAGTGGGGAGGGAGGGAGAGTGGGGAGGGTGTGAGAGGGAGGGTGTGTGGGGAGAGTGTGAGAGGGAGGGAGAGTGGGGAGGGAGGGAGAGTGGGGAGGGTGTGAGAGGGAGGGAGAGTGGGGAGGGAGGGTGCGTGGGGAGAGTGTGAGAGGGAGGGAGAGTGGGGAGGGAGGGAGAGTGGGGAGGGAGGGAGAGTGGGGAGGGTGTGAGAGGGAGGGAGAGTGGGGAGGGAGGGAGAGTGGGGAGGGAGGGAGAGTGGGGAGGGTGTGAGAGGGAGGGAGAGTGGGGAGGGAGGGTGCGTGGGGAGAGTGTGAGAGGGGGAGAGTGTGAGAGGGAGGGAGAGTGGGGAGGGAGGGAGAGTGTGAGAGTGGGGAGGGAGGGAGAGTGGGAGAGTGTGAGAGGGGAGAGTGTGAGAGGGAGGGAGAGTGGGGAGGGAGGGAGAGTGGGGAGGGTGTGAGAGGGAGGGAGAGTGGGGAGGGAGGGAGAGTGGGGAGGGTGTGAGAGGGAGGGAGAGTGGGGAGAGTGGGGAGGGAGGGAGAGTGGGGAGGGAGGGAGAGTGGGGAGGGTGGAGAGGGAGGGAGAGTGGGGAGGGAGGGAGAGTGTGAGAGTGGGGAGGGAGGGAGAGTGGGAGAGTGTGAGAGGGGAGAGTGGGGAGGGAGGGAGAGTGGGGAGGGTGTGAGAGGGAGGGAGAGTGGGGAGGGAGGGAGAGTGGGGAGGGTGTGAGAGGGAGGGAGAGTGGGGAGAGTGGGGAGGGAGGGAGAGTGGGGAGGGAGGGAGAGTGGGGAGGGTGTGAGAGGGAGGGAGAGTGGGGAGGGAGGGAGAGTGTGAGAGTGGGGAGGGAGGGAGAGTGGGAGAGTGTGAGAGGGGAGAGTGGGGAGGGAGGGAGAGTGGGGAGGGTGTGAGAGGGAGGGAGAGTGGGAGGGAGGGAGAGTGGGGAGGGTGTGAGAGGGAGGGAGAGTGGGGAGGGAGGGAGAGTGGGAGAGTGTGAGAGGGGAGAGTGGGGAGGGAGGGAGAGTGGGGAGGGTGTGAGAGGGGGAGAGTGTGAGAGGGAGGGAGAGTGGGGAGGGAGGGAGAGTGGGAGGGTGTGAGAGGGAGGGAGAGTGGGGAGGGAGGGAGAGTGGGGAGGGAGGGAGAGTGGGGAGGGTGTGAGAGGGAGGGGCGTGGAGAGGTGTGAGAGGGAGGGAGAGTGGGGAGGGAGGGTGGGTGGGAGAGAGTGTGAGAGGGAGGGAGAGTGGGGAGGGAGGGAGAGTGGGGAGGGTGTGAGAGGGAGGGAGAGTGGGGAGGGAGGGTGGTGGGGAGAGTGTGAGAGGGAGGGAGAGTGGGGAGGGAGGGAGAGTGGGGAGGGAGGGAGAGTGGGGAGGGTGTGAGAGGGAGGGAGAGTGGGGAGGGAGGGAGAGTGGGGAGGGAGGGAGAGTGGGGAGGGTGTGAGAGGGAGGGAGAGTGGGGAGGGAGGGGTGCGTGGGGAGGAGTGTGAGAGGGGGAGAGTGTGAGAGGGAGGGAGAGTGGGGAGGGAGGGAGAGTGTGGAGAAGTGGGGAGGGAGGGAGAGTGGGAGAGTGTGAGAGGGGGAGAGTGTGAGAGGGAGGGGAGAGTGGGGAGGGAGGGAGAGTGGGGAGGGTGTGAGAGGGAGGGGAGAGTGGGGAGGGGAGGGAGAGTGGGGAGGGAGGGAGAGTGGGGAGGGTGTGAGAGGGAGGGAGAGTGGGGAGGGAGGGAGAGTGGGGAGGGAGGGAGAGTGGGGAGGGTGTGAGAGGGAGGGAGAGTGGGGAGGGAGGGTGCGTGGGGAGGAGAGTGTGAGAGGGGGAGAGTGTGAGAGGGAGGGAGAGTGGGGAGGGGAGGGAGAGTGTGAGAGTGGGGAGGGAGGGAGAGTGGGGAGAGTGTGAGAGGGGAGAGTGTGAGAGGGAGGGAGAGTGGGAAGGGAGGGGAGAGTGGGGAGGTGTGAGAGGGAGGGAGAGTGGGGAGGGTGTGAGAGGGAGGGAGAGTGGGGAGGGAGGGAGAGTGGGGAGGGTGTGAGAGGAGGGAGAGTGGGGAGGGAGGGAGAGTGGGGAGGGTGTGAGAGGAGGGAGAGTGGGGGAGGGAGGGTGCGTGGGGAGGGTGTGAGAGGGGAGGGTGCGTGGGGAGAGGGGGAGAGTGTGAGAGGGAGGGAGAGTGAGGAGGAGGGAGAGTGGGGAGGGAGGGAGAGTGGGGAGGGTGTGAGAGGAGGGAGAGTGGGAAGGGAGGGAGAGTGGGGAGGGTGTGAGAGGGAGGGAGAGTGGGGAGGGTGTGAGAGGGAGGGAGAGTGGGGAGGGAGGGAGAGTGGGGGAGGGTGTGAGAGGGAGGGAGAGTGGGGAGGGAGGGAGAGTGGGGAGGGTGTGAGAGGGAGGGAGAGTGGGGAGGGAGGGTGCGTGGGGAGAGTGTGAGAGGGAGGGTGCGTGGGAGAGGGGGAGAGTGTGAGAGGAGGAGAGTGAGGAGGGAGGGGAGAGTGTGAGAGGGGAGAGTGTGAGAGGGAGGGAGAGTGGGGAGGGAGGGAGAGTGGGGAGGGTGTGAGAGGGAGGGAGAGTGGGGAGGGAGGGAGAGTGGGGAGGGAGGGAGAGTGGGGAGGGTGTGAGAGGGAGGGTGCGTGGGGAGAGTGTGAGGAGGGGGCAGCTGCCCCTGACGAGAGCCGCGGCGCTCGTGACAGGCGGACGAGGAGCAGACGGCTTCACTCGACACCACCACCACGACTCAGCATCAGCAGCCATTCACCATCCCCATCATGTCAGCTCCCCAGCGCTACGATGTGGTCGTGGTCGGAGCTGGGATCTCTGGTGAGTGACGCTCCCTCACCATCCGCCACCTCACCACCGCCATCTCCTCACCACCAACTCCTGGTCTCTGTGATAGGTGCTCGCTAACAGCACTTACCCCAACAGTGCGTGCAGGCTATACGGGGAATCTTTGTATTTTGCGTGTGTCAGAGAGTGTGTGTGTGAGAGGGCGTGTGACGGCGGTGTGTAAGCGATGTGTGTGTGTGTGGTGTAAACATTGCAAGCAGAGAGACAAAGGCGGCCGGGCGTGGTGCTGCCCGCCCACCCGCTCGTGTGCCACAGTGCCCGGCCTGCACAGGCGCTGCTGCTGCCGCTCGCTCACCGCCACTTGCCCCACCAGTCTGTCGCAGGCTACACGGGGGATCTTTGTCTGTGTGTGTGGAGCGGTGGTGCAGCGGCTAGCGCTGCGCTTCGCTACGAACACGGCTATCCGAGTTCGATTCCCGCCAACATCAGCGACGAGTATCTGAACCAGTCCTGGGCCTCCCCTTGGTCGACTCAGCCTCAAATGAGTACTCGGCGTGGTGCTGCAGCAAGCATCGCCACTGGGGAGACAAAAGCGGTCGGGCGTGGTGCTGGCCACCCACCTCCTCGTGTGTCATCGGTGCTACTCGCTCACAGCACTTGCCCCATCGGTCAGTTAAGGTTATTTGGGGGATCTTTGCTCTGTACGTGTGTGTCATTGTGAGTTTGGGTTGTGAGTGTGCGGAGCGGTTCGTGCTGATCGCCCGAGTTCGATTCCCGCCCACGGCCACCAGTCCTGGGGCTCCTCTAGGTCAACTCAGCCTCATGTTTAGCTGGTGCGGTGTGGAAAATCGCCACTCGGGAGACAAAGGCGGTTGGGCGTGGTATTGGCTACCAATACCACGTGGCCTTCACAGGTGCTGCTACTCGCTAACAGCGCTCGCCCCAACAGTCTGTTCAGGCTATATGGGGAATCTATTTTTGTGTGCATCTAGCCTGGCACAAGCGCCGCGGTGACGTCACTACCGCTTAGTGGTGAAAGGCGGCTGTTGTTGTGACTGTGTGAGGGGTGCAGATACAGCCAATGAGTTCGATGCCTTCTATAACCTCCTTTCCCCAGATCCTCGCTAAAGTGGCCTCTTGGGATAGAGTCATCCTATTGGGTGACTTTAATGCCCGAGTTGGTCATGATGTTGGCAGCTGAGCTGGAGCGATTGGAAGGCATGGGCCAGATCAGCTCAATAACAAGGGTCGGAGGCTGCTAGACTTCTGTGCAGCCCATGGGCTTGTAATCACCAACCACGCTGTTCCGGCATCAGCGCATCCACCACAAATCATGGATGCACGCCGGGTCCAAGCAAGAACATCTGCTGGACTACATAGTGACAGAACAGCATATGCGGGCCCATGTTTTTGACACCAGGACCTACCGTGGAGCTGTCATCTGTCAGATGCGCCTGCTATTCTTCCACTGCGATGGTGGGTGTCCACCTAAGGATCGCATTCAAGCCCACAATGGCCCGGTCTCGGCTAGCTGATGAAAGTTGCGAGCAAGAATTTAATTGTCGCTTCTGGCTGGTGTTGGTATTGTCCCATCCCACCTGATACCGAGGGGAAATGGGGGGGGTTCAGGATTGTGGCTCATGTGGTGGCAATGTCAGCATTGGGGACATGGTCCAGACCTCCCTGGCTGACAACATGAGATGTTCCAGCTGGCTGAGAGAAAGCAACAAACCCACTGCCACGGGTTACAGCATCCCACGTCCGACAATAATCTTTACCGTGGCCTTCGTTCGGAGGTTCGGAAAAACCGTGCGGCGCTGCAAGGATGAGCGGGTTGCCGAGAAGATGGAATTTGCCTCGGTTGCGTGCGATCACAAATCACTCTTTAACTCTGTCAAAAAAAGTATCTTGCAGAGCCACACATATCACCACCCTTCAGGGAAAAACGGTGATCCGCCCCCAGGAACTGGTCTTCAGGTTTGCCGAGCATTTCTGTGAGGTCTTGGGAGGGGGAAATCCCTCAGCCCAGATAACATCATGGGGCAAGGTGGGGATGTGACCCTGCTGGTTCCTGCAGGCCCTCAAATTTAGGAGCAAGTAGCTACTCCCATGTGAGTGGATGGCTGTTGAAGTATGCAGGGCAATCTGGAGTCCAGCTAAGCGGCAAGCAGATATGACTCATCAAGTGAACTGTTGAGGGAGGGTGGCGTTAATGTGCAGGCTGCCTGTTGTGGCATCATTGCAGCAGCCTGGTCCACAGGATGGATTGGATTCTGCAAGATTGGATGTGGGATGCCCCTGGTGGCCCCCATTTGTGCGAAGGTTGGGGGAGGCGGCGCACTGATTGCATCTCCACCCGCCATGGTGCCTTTCCATTCTCGAGGCATCCATCTCTCCCGAATGGGAAAACGACCCTCGTGCGCCCTCCGTCATGAAGGTTGCGCTACAGACAACCCCAGCATTTACAGCCCTATCTCTGCCCTCTCCCCGTAATCAAGATATTTGAGAAGATCTTAAAAATCACAAATAGCATCTCAGACCATGCCCTATTCCATCCGAAGCGATCTGGTGCTCGAGAAAAATAGAGCACAGCTTCAAAACTCTTGACTTGACTTCAACGGTTTCTTCTCCTACTACTATTCATATTTTACGGGTTAAGGCCTCACTGAGCTTTATAGCTCTTTTTTGGAAGTGGCCTGGTCATCACAAATGATTAGCTCAACGGAGCGGCTTATCACGTGGAAATGTATAGCGGCCATATACTTTAAACACATGACCACGGGGAGAGAGACACGCAAACTCCAAATATACAGCAGTTGTCAGGGTTGAGATCGAACCCACGACCTCCTGTATACCAGGCGAGATAGTTAACATCTCCTAGCCACTGCGGCGCCCTGAATCTTGCCGACTCACTGCGCCATCCCATCCCTTGACTCGTCTACAGCGCGTGACAATGTGGGTTATGATGTTGCAACATCCAAAATGTCTACAAACAATGAACTCATCGGACCGATTTCAAATGTTTCTTCCCATCAATAAAGCATTGTCTGACAGGACCCCCCGCCTACTACTTAGAGAGTTCCTCTGGTCTCTCTGTTGCTTGGCCCCATCCCCTTTCCTCTCCACGTCAACACTGTGGGCTTTTCCGACCTGCACTCTGACAATAATGTTACTGCTGACGAACACAGACCTAGATGGCCGCCGATTAAGCACGGTTGGCTACGTACGGTGTTGCGAAAAAAGTTCACCATACATACAGAGACCCACAGACACCCAGACCCATAGAGACCCATATAGACACCCATAGAGACCCACAGAGACCCACCGATGAGCCCGATTGGTTACGTACCGTGTTAAAGAAGTTAAACATACATGCATACACAGAAACCCACACACGTCCAGACCCAAAGAGACACCCATAGCGGCCCACAGCGACCCACAGATTCACACTATTGGCTACGTACGGTGGTGCAAAAGAAGTTCAACACATGTACACACAACAGCATCCACAACAGCACTTTAATAATCTTGAAAGTACTTTCCTAAAACTGCTCCTCAATAATAAAAAAGACCGAGGTTATGTTATTCTTCGCCTCCCCCCCCCCCCAAAAAAAACCTGTCTCAACCACCCTCCATGCACATTGTGGCTCTGGGACTCACACATCCCTACGAAACTGAAACGCAGAGCTTACTGTACCTGGAGGACAAGTAAAAGGGCTCGCATATTGCACAATGCACAATATACGCTGACTCAGTTATCCCCCCCCCCTGCCACATCTACGCCTCTATATAAGGAATGAAACAGGTGGACTTCTCCACAAATCTGGCTGTCGCCTGATGAAGCTGGTTGTAATTACTGGCGAAACGTCGTACTCAGATTGTAAATGTCGTGGCTTTGCTCTCCACCACACCGGTTAGTGCTGTACTAGTACACTACACTACTATACACTACACTACTATACACTACACTATACATTACACTATACACTACACACTAGTGCTGTACTAGTGACGAATTGGCCACGTTCTGTTGACGTGACAACCCTTACTAGTTGGCTGTGTCGGGTGGTGGCGGGTTTAACGACACATTTATATATTTATGCGATCTAACCCAAAAAAACCTCTTATTGTTGTTATGGTTTAATCTGGCGCCTGTTGCTCCCACGTTATACATTGGCACTGATTTAAGCGCGAGTTTCGTTCACGACCGTCAAATCGCCACGTTTAGTTCGCGGTCGGAACATCCCGTTTGACGAGGGCCCTGCCCTGCAGTCGATCTCCCTACGACGGCGTCGATGTCCCATGCCGTTGTGTGCTTGCTGCTGCTGCTGCTTTAGCTCCAGTGCGAAATAGCCGGTCAACTGGCTGCATGGGAAACCACCATCCGCATGACAAATTCAAACATGAGCTTAAACTTAACTTAAAGTTCTTGCCAATGATTATTCAGCACCCTCCCCCCTCCCCACGTTGCAGAGGCCCCAATGTGTTTAAGGGCCGAGGGGGCCCTGCACGGACGCCATAGTCTCAGTCCGTCTGCTACAGCAGAGGCTGTACGGGATGTCATCGGGACATGCATCTCTGCTCTATTGACCTGGTGAAAGGAGTATGGTAGCACCAGTCGGCCAGGGCTCTGGGTTGTTTTTCTTCGTGCTTTGACCACGTACTGTGAAGTTCTAGAAGCTTCCCATGGACATGTTATGTATGCTCATGAACTGGTAATTGCTGCTCACTCTCAAAAAGAGTTGGAGGCACTGCTGCTGAACCTGGAGCGTGCCACTAAGAGGTGGGGGCCTTACCATCAGCCCCACCAAAACTAAGCGGCTGCCTGGGTAGTTGATGACATAAAACACTCCACTCCCTATGAGTGGTGGGGCAGTGGTGGAGGGAGTGGATACGCTTCTGTACTTCGGCAGTAAGCTTATGACCAGCTCTGGTTTGACAGCAGAAGTCTGTTTGGCCGAATTAGAGGTGGCTAAACTAATGCGGCACGGACTACATGCAAGTGCGCTGGCCAATGACTGGCACCAGCGGTGTCAAGGCGGCTCGTGAAGGACGCTGCCGAGCAGTGCCAGGCTATGTGCACTTTGAGGCGACTGGGCAATTAGACGCAGTCGCTCTGCAACAACAGCGGGGGAGCTTTCCTGGTGCATCTGCCACAGTCATCTCAGCCACGGCACCTGGGTTTGTCCCGTGAGCTCTGACACCTAGCCTGGCACAGACACCTAGCCTGGCACAGCTTTCAATCCATAACACCTGGGTCACTCCCGTGACCTGAAGGTGAAGAGCCTTCCACACGTCACGTGGCCCTGAAGGTGCACCTAGCCTGGCATATGCGCCGCGGTGATGTCACCGCCACGGTGGCTATTGTTGTTGCCGCTGTTGTGTCGGTGCTAACTGACAGCACTTGCCCCAAGTGCCTTTGCGGGGTACACGGGGACCTTTGTCTTTGTGTGTCTCCTCCCTGCTTCCCGTTGCCAGGGAAACCCCGCTGGTTGCTATGGCGACAGTGCAGGCTTCCTTCTGCTCGCAGTCACGCCCGTGCCTGTGTGTGTGCGTGTGTGTGGCGTGTGTGTGCGTGTGCGCGTGCGTGTGTGTGTGCGTGTGTGTGTGTGCGTGTGTGTGCGCGTGCGTGTGTGTGTGCGTGTGTGTGTGCGTGTGTGTGTGTGCGTGTGTGTGCGTGTGTGTGTGCGTGTGGTGTGCGTGTGTGCGTGTGTGTGTGCGTGTGTGTGTGCGTGTGTGTGTGCGTGTGTGTGTGCGTGTGTGTGTGCGTGCGCGTGCGTGTGCGTGTGTGTGTGCGCGTGCGTGTGTGTGTGCGTGTGTGTGTGCGTGTGTGTGTGTGTGTGCGTGTGTGTGCGCGTGCGTGTGTGTGTGCGTGTGTGTGTGCGTGTGTGTGCGCGTGCGTGTGTGTGTGCGTGTGTGTGCGCGTGCGTGTGTGTGTGCGTGTGTGTGTGCGTGTGTTTGCGTGTGTGTGTGTGTGCGCGTGCGTGTGTGTGTGCGTGTGTGTGTGCGCGTGCGTGTGTGTGTGCGTGTGTGTGTGTGCGTGTGTGTGTGTGTGCGTGTGTGTGGCGTGTGTGTGTGTGTGTGCGTGTGTGTGTGCGTGTGTGTGCGCGTGCGTGCGTGTGTGTGCGCGTGCGTGTGTGTGTGCGTGTGTGTGTGCGTGTGTGTGTGCGTGTGTGTGCGCGTGCGTGTGTGTGTGCGTGTGTGTGTGCGTGTGTGTGCGCGTGTGTGTGCGTGTGTGTGTGCGCGTGCGTGTGTGTGTGCGTGTGTGTGCGCGTGCGTGTGTGTGTGCGTGTGTGTGTGCGTGTGTGTGCGCGTGTGTGTGTGCGTGTGTGTGTGCGTGTGTGTGTGCATGTTCGTGTGTGTGTGCGTGTGTGTATGCGTGCGTGTGTGTGCGCGTGCGTGTGTGCGTGTGTGTATGTGTGCGTGTGTGTGCGCGTGCGTGTGTGTGCGCGTGCGTGTGCGCGTGTGTGTATGTGTGCGTGTGTGTGCGCGTGCGTGTGTGTGCGCGTGCGTGTGTGTGTGCGTGTGTGTGTGTTCGTGCGTGTGCGTTCGTGTGTGTGTGTGCGTGTGTGTGCGTGTGTGTGTGTGCGTGTGTGCGTGTGCGTGTGCGTTCGTGTGTGTTGTGCGTGTGTGTGCGTGTGTGTGCGTGTGTGTGTGTGCGTGTGTGCGTGTGCGTTCGTGTGTGTGTGTGTGCGTGTGTGTGTGTGCGTGTGTGTGTGTGCGTGTGTGTGCATGTTCGTTTGTGTGTGCGTGCGCGTGTTTGTGCGTGTGTATATATAGTGGGGAGCGGTCGTACAACGGTTAACGCACTGCACTACGAACCCGGCGACCTGGGTTCGATTCCCGCTTGCAGCCAACACCAAGTGATGAATATTTGAACCGGTCCTGGGCCTCCCCTAGATCGACTCAGCCTCAAATGAGTATCTGATGTGGTGTGTAAATATCGCCACTGGGGAGACAAAGGCGGCCCGGCGTGATGTTTGCCACCCACCCCCTCGTGTGTCATGCCTTCCTTTATAGGTCTCCGCTAACAGCACTTGGTCTAACAGTCTGATAAAGGCTACACGGAGGATCTTTGTCTTTGTGTGTGCGTGCGTGCCTGTGTGTGCCGCATGCCAAAACAGCTTCTGTTTGGCCGGACAGATGGGGCTAAACGGGCGCGGCACGGGTTAGATAAGAGATGGAGTGATGCGGTACAGGAGGATGTGGAGCTGAGTGGACTTGCCGATGACTGGTACCAGCGGTGTCAAGATCGGCCTCTGTGGAGGAGGCTCGTGGGGGACGCTGCTGGGCAGCTGGAGGCAGTCGCCCTCCAGCAACAACGGAGGGCGGAGGAGCGACGCTCACAACAACGAGCGGAGCGCCGGGTGGCTAAAGCACAGCAAGTTGGCATACGTGGGAGAGAGCACAATTGGTGCATCTGCCAGCCATCTCAATCAGTCAACTCATGACATCTGCTGGGTCTATCCTGTGACCTGCCAACAGCGAGCCTTAGACTCTTTCACGTGACCTAAAAGTGCACCTAGCCTGGCACAAGCGCCTTGGTGATGTCACCACGCATGTGGGCAGTGTGTGGGGAAGCGGTGGCGCTACGAACCCGGCAGAGACCCAGGTTTGATTCCCGCTCACAGCCACCAACGCCAGTGATAGAGATTATGTGACCTGGAACCTACCTGGGCCTCTCATTATCTGAACCCTGCCTTAATTGAGTACGTGGCCACTGGGGAGACAGAGTTTCTAGCCGGGCATGCCACCCACCCCCTCGTGTGCCACAGTGCCGGTAGCCTTCACAGATGCTCGCTATCAGCACTTGCCCCAACACTCTGTTAAGGCTACACGGGGGTCTTTTTGTCTTTGAACGCACCAGGGCTGTACGCTGCGCGCCACCTCGCACACCACGGAGTCAACGTCCTGGTCCTGGAGGCGCGCGACCGCGTCGGGGGTCGAACCTTCACCATCCAGGTGAGGTGGGGGAGGCAGAGGGAGGGAGGGGGACACTTTCACCTGGCTATCGCAAATGACAGCTGCTCGACGGAGTGGCAGCCGATCGTCATCGTCGTCGTGTGGAAATGTATAGCGGCACGGCAAATAGATCGAATAAAACGCACGACGTTGATTCTAAATGTGGAGGGGAAAAACCGGAGGACCTGGAGAAAAATCCACGCGACCACCATGGGAAGAGAGAGAGAGACACGCAAACGCCAAAAAGACAGCAGCAGGCATCGTCAGGGATCGAACTCCCGTCCTCCTGTATACCAGGCGAGGTAGTTAACATCTCCTAGCCACCGTGAGGGGGAGGGGTGGACTTTCACTACTACGTGAAGGGGAAATGGGACGCAGTGGGAGGGGGAGGGTGTAGAGGTGGACTTTCACCACCACGTGAAGGGGGAGGGAGTGGGAGGGGGGTAAGAGGGGTGGACTTTCACCACCACGTGAAGGGGGGGGGAGTGGGAGGGGGGGTGAACTTTCACCACCACCACGTGAAGGGGGAGGGAGTGGGAGGGGGGTAAGAGGGGTGGACTTTCACCACCACGTGAAGGGGAAGGGGTGGACTTTCACCACCACGTGAAGGGGGAAAGGGACAGAGTGGGAGGGGGAGGGGGGAGGGGTGGACTTTCACCACCACCACGTGAAGGGGGAGGGAGGGGGAGGTGGGGCGGGTGGACTTTCACCACCCTAAAAAGAGTTTGTGTGTTTCCAGCTGCAAGGCCCCACTGAACTCCATGGAGCTCTTTCTCAGACAAGCGACCTGGCCGCCACAGATGATAGCTTAACGGAGTGGCAGCGTATCATGTTATAGCAGACTCATAGAGCCCCATGGAGACCCACAGAAACCCACACTCAGAGAGACCCATGGAAACCCACAGAAACCCACACTCATAGAGACCCAAAGTGATCCAGTCTCATAGAGCTGCATAGAGACCCACAGAGACCCATAGAGACCCATACTCATAGAGACCCACAGAGACTCATAGAGCCCCACGGAGACCGACAGAAACCCACACTCATAGAGACCCAAAGTGATCCAGTCTCATAGAGCTGCATAAAGACCCACAGCGATCCAAAGAGATCCACAGAAACCCATACTCAGATACCCAAGGAGACCCACAGATATCCACAGACTCATCGAGCCCCATTTAGATACCTACATAGACCCATACGCATAGAGACCGAAACTAAAACGAAACTTGTTTTTATTTTACCAGCTGTAAGGCCCACTGAGTAGCTACGTAGCTGTTCTACAGAAGCGACCCGGACACCACAGATGGTAGATCAATGCAAGTGGCGGCTCGTCGTCATGGTCATCGTGTGCACCTTTGTGGTAGTATAGCCAAATACATTTGAAAGGTGTGATGTCGATTCTAAACGAGGAGGAGAAAAACCCGGACAGCCCGGAGAGAAAATCCATGCAGTGACCACCACGGGGAGAGACAGAAAAAGAGAGACACCACAAACTCCAAAGCATACAGCGGCAGGCATCGTCAGAGTCTGGGATCGAACCCACGACCACCTGCATGCCGGGCGAGGCAGTTAACATCTCGGGGTAGGTGGGGGTGCGAGTGCTCACTCACACCACCACCCAGGATGACAATGCAGACGCCGGCGGCTCCACCGAATCCACACAGGCGCGTCAATGTTATTCCCCCCCCCCCCCCGTTCATTGCATCCGTCCGTTGTTCACTTCCCTCCGCGCTCGTCACCCCACGCAACCCTCCTCCACCCCCTCGCCAGGGCCCCGAGTTCGGCTACGTGGACGTGGGGGGCGCCTACGTGGGGCCCACCCAGGACCGAATCCTGGGCCTGGCGCGCGATCTGGGCGTGCAGACCTACCGCGTGAACGAGCGGGAGCGCCTCCTGTACTACAAGCACGTGCGTGCGTGCGTGTGCCCCCCGGACACACACCAACAGCAGCCAGCCCGTGCCACTCACTCACCCACTTATTTAACAACAACCGCTGTTATTATGTTGCTATGAGGTGCCAATGACAGTGAGTCACTGACCCAGTGAGTCATGAGCACCTTCCTTGTTCCTGGAGGGCGACTGCCCAGTAGCAGCGTCCTCCACAGATGCCGATCTTGACACCTCTGGTTTGGTGGTCATGGGAACATCCACTCAGCTCCACATCCTCCTGTACCGCATCAGTCCATCTCTCCCACAGCCCATTTCACTCACCCACCCACTCACCCACCCACTCAGTCACCCACTCACCCACCCACTCACCCACCCACTCACCCACCCACTCAGTCACCCACTCACCCACCCACTCACCCGCCCACTCAACAACAACAACCGCCGTTCACCACTAAGTGTCGGTGACGTCGCGGCGGCGCTTGAGCCAGGCGAGGTGCACCACTTTTGATTCCACGTGAAGTGTAGTATACTCTAGCTGCTGGCAGGAGGAGGTCAAGGGACAGATCCAGGTGGTGCCATGGGGTTGACTGACTGAGATGGCCGGCAGATGCACCACCACCGTGTCTCACTGTCTCCCCGTGTTTCCACTGTCTCAATTCGTGTCTTCATGTCCTCCGTATCTCCTCTAAACGCCCCTCCCCCACGCCCCCCTGTGCCCCCCCCTCCCTCTACCTCCACCAGGGCCGTGCTTCCCCTTTCCGGGGGGCCTTCCCCACGCTCTGGAACCCTTTGGCCATCCTCGACCTCAACAACCTCCTGCGCACGCTGGACCACATGGGGGAGGAGGTGAGAGGGGAACACGTGGTGTGTGTGTGTACTCGTGTGTGTGTACAGGTGTGTGTGTGTACACGTGTGTGTACACGTGTGTGTATGTGTGTAAACGTGTGTGTGTACGCGTGTTGTGTGCGTGTTGTGTGTGTGTGTGTACGCGTGTGTGTACGCGTGTACACGTGTGTGTACGCGTGTTGTGTGTGTGTGTACACGTGTGTGTGTACGCATGTTGTGTGTGTGTGTATACGTGTGTGTGTACACATGTGTGTGTACAGGGGTGTGTGTACGCGTGCTGTGTGTGTGTGTACACGTGTGTGTGTGTACGCGTGTTATGTGTACACGTGTGTGTGTGTGTACACGTGTGTGTACACGTGTGTGTATGTGTGTAAACGTGTGTGTATACGTGTGTTGTGTGTGCGTGTTGTGTTTGTGTGTACACGTGTGTGTGTGTATACACGTGTGTGTGTACGCGTGTTGTGTGTGTGTGTGTACACGTGTGTGTGTACGCGTGTTGTGGGTGTGTACACGTGTGTGTGTGTACGCGTGTTGTGTGTGTGTACGCATATTGTGTGTGTGTACACGTGTGTGTGTGTGTACGCGTGTTGTGTGTGCGCGTGGGCAGCGGTTGACCGTGGTGGTTCGTGCTGCCCTGCGAACCCGGCGACCCAAGATCGATTTCCACTCACGGCCACCAACATCCAGTTACGATTGTCTGAACCGGTCCTGGGCATCCCCCAGGTCAACTCAACCTCAAATGGATACCTGTTTCGGTGTGCAGCAAACATCGCTAATGGGCAGACAAAGGCGGGCCGGCGGGCCGGCGGGCCGGCGGGCCGGCGGGTCGGCGGGCCGGCGGGCCGGCGGGCGGGCGTGATGCTGGCCACCCACCCTCTCGTGTGCCACAGTTTCAGCCTTCATGGGCGCTGCTGCTACTCGCTACTAGCAGCACTTTCCCCAACAGCCTGTTAGAGGCTATACGAGGAGAGGGGGGGATCTTTGTCTTTGTGTGCGTCGGTAACTCCCAAACCGAGCGCTGTGTTTGGGGCCCGTAGCCAATAACAATCTCGGCTGTTTCCCTCTCATGCCGCTCGCAGCCGCCAGAGTGACTAAACAGGGCGGGGGGGGGGGTGCGGCTGGTGACACCCTCCACCATCAATCACCACTAAACTAAACACAAATTGTTTTTATTTTACCAGGCATAGCCCCACTGAGCTCTTTATCAGAGGCGACCTGGCTATCACAAATGATAGCTCAACGAAGTGACTCATCATCATCACGTGGAAATGTATAGCAGCCAAATACTCTCTAAACGCATGACGTTGTTTCTAAATGTGGAGGGGGAAAACCGGAGGACCCGGAGAAAATCCACGCGACCAGGGGGAGAGAGACACGCAAACTCCAAATATAAAGCAGGCGTTGGGATCGATTCCACGACTTCCTGTGTATCAGGCGAGGTAGTTAACATCTCCTACCCACCGTGGCGCCCCTACTCAATCACCACCGGAGGCCCCGGGGGAGGGGACAGGTGCCTCTGACGTGTCCTGGCCAAACCCCATTTGGCGGAGCCAGGAGACTGAATCCTTCCTCTCGGAGTTCCTCCGGAAATAGTAAAAAGCCACTGCGAGTGGCCACGTGGAATGTTCGAATGCTCACTACGGAGGAGAGGCTGCCACTCCTACTTTGGCAGCTGGACTGTTACTGCCTGGATCTCTGTGGTATTCAGGAGGTCCGGTGGACTGGCTGTGGCTCCAGTCACCATGAGGTGTGGACAGTCCTCTACTTGGGGCAAGAGATTGCCAAACAACAGGGAGTGACTCTTCTTCTGAACAAAAGAATGAAGGGGGCGTGGGACTGACTGTGGTGGTGAGGTGTGAGAAGCTGTGATTCCCAGGCAACTGTGAGCTTGTTTGCCTGTGGAGGAGAGGTTGCCACTCATTTTTCTGACGTCTACTGCCAATCAGTGGTACCAGGAGGTTCTTGCTGTATGTGCAGCATGTATATGTGTGTATGTGTGTGTAGTGACATCGTTGATGTCACTGTATGGTGCTGGCCTGAGAGGGCCGTGGCGTGCGATGCACCGTCATCACGTACACCCCATGGGCGGGTGTGGTACCAGCCCTAGCGGGGCTTGGCCAGCGTTGGGTTAGCGCGGGCACCACGCATAGCGTGTGGTGAGGGCTCCCACCAGGGGGAGTAGGAGAGTTTCAGCCAAGGGGCAGGGTTGCCCCGGGCCATGGCACTCTGGTTGACCCTGCAGACATGTGATCCGGAGTGTCGACAGAGGGGCCCCCAGGCGGGGGGGGGGGGGGCTAGTGGGTGATCACGTGTCCGGGGAGAGCTCCCGAGAGGGATCGAGGGGGAGTTAGAACGCTCTAGAAGACAGGCGGGGCCGAGGGCGGAGTGGCCCCAACCCGGTGGGGATATAAGGTGGGTCCCTGAGAGAGACCAGGGTCGCTGCATCCTACAAGCTGTAAGCTCCATGTCCTACAAGCTGTATGCTTTAGAGGCATCAACACGTGGCCAGGACCCGAGTGAGGGTCAGACCCTTCGTAGCTGTAACTCCTCCGTGCAGGGTAGTTAGCTCACTACATGTGTGTAAGGGGAGCGGTAGTGTAGTGGTTCGCTCGCTGCACTACGAGCCCAGCGACCCGAGATAGATACCTGCTTACTGCCAATGCCAGTGATAGCCATTATCTGAGCTGGTTTTGGGCCTCCCCTAGGTCGACTCGGCCTCAAATTAGTACTTGGTAGCGGTGTGTAGTAAAGGGGAGAGAAAGGCGGCCGGGTGGGCGTGGTGGTGGCCACCCACCCACCGCCTCGTTGTGCCACAGTGCCAGCCTTCATAGGCGCTGCTACCCGCTGCTAACAGCCCTTGCCCCTCCAGTCTGTGTGAGGCTATACGGGGGATCTTTGTCTTTGTGCAGATCCCGGCTGATGCCCCCTGGGATGCCCCGCACGCCCTTGAGTGGGATCAGATGAGCATGAAGCAGCTGCTGGACAAACTGTGCTGGACCAAGTATGCTTCACCTGCACACTCACCTTCACCCTCACCGGTACCCTCACCGGTACCCTCACCTGTGAAATCACCTGTATGATCACCTGTACGATCACCTGTATGATCTCACCACCTGCAAACTCGGCTGTACACTTACCTTTACTCTCACCTGCCCGCTCACCTGTGCCTTCACCTGCCCACTCACCTGTACCTGCACCTTTGCACTCACCTGCACTTTGATCTGTACTGTCACCAATATACTCACCTGTACAACCTTCTGTATGATCACCTACACTTGTTCATTCTCCTTACTCTCACCACTCATCAGTACACTCATCTGTACCCTTCCCTGTACACTCACCTGCCCACTCACCTCCACGCTTTCTTGCCCACTTCCCTGCCCACTCAACTGCTTTCTTCACTGCCCACTCACCTGCCTGCTCAGCTGCCTGCTCACCTGTCCACCCCCACCCCTCCAACTGCCAGGGTGACGCGGGACTTTGGCACGCTGTTTGTGAACGTGAACGTGACCTCTGAGCCCCACGAGGCCTCCGCCCTCTGGTTCCTCTGGTACCTGAAGCAGTGCGGGGGAACGGCGCGCATCTTCTCCACCACCAACGGAGGACAGGTCAGTGGTTTCACGGGCAGGGGTTACTGGTTCATGAGGTTACTGGGGCACAAGGCTACAGGGGCGTGAGGTCACTCGGTCATAAGGTCACAAGGTCATGATGTAACTGGGTCATGAGTCCACTGGGTCACTGGGTAACGATGTCACTGGGTTGCTGGGTCAGGGGGTCATTAGGTAACCACAACACGGGGTCGCTGGGATAATAACGTCACTGGGTCGTGAGGTCACTGGGTCGTGAGGTCACTGGGTCATGAGGTCACCGGGTCACAGGCTCAATGGGTCGTGTGGTAAGCAGGCACTGCCCATATCTTCTCCACCACCAACGGGGGCCAGGTCGGCGAGTTCACGGGGGGTCACTGGGTCATGAGTTCACTGAGTCGCAAGATCACTGGGTCATAATGGCACTTGGTCATGGGGTCATTGGGTAATGTGCTCACTGGTAAACAGGTCACTGAGTCATTGGTCACTGAGTGACAGAATTCCTGGAGCTTGTGATGAACAGCCATGGCCTGCTTCTTCAATTGAGACCAGGTCAGTAGGTCATGAGATTGCGGGGTCACAATGTCACTGGGTCACATGTCCTGGTGATAAGGGGGCACGGCACGCATCTTCACCACCAACGAAGGGCCAGGTCAGAGGGTCACGGGATCACTGGCCGCATATCCGTGCGTCACCGAGTCGTGGGGGTTATTAGGTTACTGGTTCAGTGAGTCACTGAGTCACGAGTACCTCCATTTTGGCTGGAGGGCGACTGCCTCCAAGTGCCTCCAAGTGCCTCCAACTGCCTCCAAGTGCCCAGTAGCAGCAGCGTCCTTCACGAGCCTCCTCCTCCTCGACAGAGGCCGATCTTAGCACCGCTGGTACCGGTCGTGGGCAAGTCCACTCAGCTCTACATCCTCCCATACCGCATCGGTCCATCTTTTCCCCAGCCCATGCCACTCACTCAACCACTCACTCACCCACTCACTTGGGGAGTGAAGTTTGTGATGATATAAAATACCCAGGCAAAGTGAGCACCAATCATCAAATCATCCATAAACGTAATGTTTGTTTAAAAGGGAGCCACCCCTTGACCACACCGGGGCATCGATCAGCCTCTCATTGTATCTGTACCAGATGGGAATTCCACTGGTACATCCATGGAAAGCTTCTTGAACTTGCATGGTCAAAGACGATGTAAAACAGTGTTGGAGCCAGAAGACATCCCTGTCGCACCCCAAGGTGAACAGGGGAAGGACTCCCAACTACGTAACTTTACCCGGGCCTGCCCACCCTCATGACAGTCCTTAATGATTGCGAGCAGACAGCTCTGGAACCCCAAAGCCAGAAGAACAACTTAGAACCCTGGCCTATTGATGGTATCATAGGCTTTGACCAGGTCAATAAAGCAGAGATGTTTAGTCCTGTTGGAATTCCCTACATCTCTGCTGTAGCAGACAGACAGAGAAAATGGCGTCCGTGCAGGACCACCCTGGCTTGAAACCACATTGGGGCTCCGCAAGCCTCTCCTTAGCATGTCGGTTGCAATCTGTGCGTTCCCATGTTTTTTTTTAAATATGGCAAACACCAGGGATATCCTTCCAATCCTGCAGAACCCATCCTGTCGAGCAGACACTTGAAAATAATGTCACGTATGGTAAGTCTGCACACAGAACGCCACCCTCCCTCAGCAATTCGCTTGGGAGATCATCTCTCCCCCAGCACTTTACCTGGTTTCAAGTTATGGGTTGCTCTCTGTACTTCCTCGACAGATGGCACCTTCAGCCAGCCACTCGCAAGGAGCAGCTACCTCCCGTCAATATTTGAGGCACAGCAGCACCAGAAGGGTCGTCCCTTCACCTTGTCCCATGATGCTATCTGGGCTGAGGGGTTTCCCCCTCCCCCAAGACCTCACAGAAATCCTCAGCAAACCTGCAAATCTGTTCTTGGGGGGTCGGAGATCGAATCACCATTCTTTCCCTTAAGGACGGTGATGGGTGTGGCGCTGCAAGTAACTTTGTTTTTTATGGAGTTAAAGAGTGTTTCGTGATCTCGAGCTACTGAGGCAGACTCCATCTCCTCAGCAACCTGCGACCACCACTCATCCTTGGAGCGTCGCACAGCTCTCCGAACCTCTCAGTGAAGGCTGCGGTAAGCCTCCTCATTCTCCGACGTGGGATGTTGTAGCCGATGAGAGTGGGCCCGTCGCTTTCTCTCAGCCAGCTGCAACACCTTCTTCCTCAGCCAGCGTCTCTGGGGAGGTTTGGACCAGGTACCCAAAGCAGCCATTGCAGCTGCATGAACCACAGGCTTAAACCTCGCCCATTTCCCCTCGGCATCAGGAGGAGTGGGGGACGATGCCAACCCCATCTGCAAGGAATGTTAAAATTCACGCTTGCAACTTCCATCAGCTAGCTGTGACCAGGCCACTGTGGGTCTATCATTTGTGGAATGTTGTAGACTAAACCCAAACGAAGCTATGTTTTGTTTGACCAGGTAAGGCCCACTGAGCTACGCAGCTCTTTTTAGAAGCGACTTGGCCATCACAAATGATAGCTCAGCGAAGTGGCTTGTCACGTGGAAGTTTATTGCAGCCAAATACTCTAAACGCGGATGACCCGGAGGAAAATCCACGCCACCACGGCGAGAGACACACACAAACTCCAAATATACAGCAGGCGTCAGAGTCGGGATCGGATCCACGACATCCTGTATACCAGGCGAGGTAGTCAACATCTCCTGGTATACAGTAGACAGTGGGAGTGGGTCTGCAGGAACACCTCCTCGAGAGACGATGCAATCACCCACTCACCAACGCACCCACCAACTCACCCACTCACCCACCCACTCACCTACCAACCCACCCAATCACCTACCCACCCACCCACTCACCCCCCCCCCCCCACTTACCTCCCCCCCTCCCCAACAGGAACGCAAATTCGTAGGGGCTCTTCACAGATCAGCGAGCGCATGGCGGAGTCTCTGGGGACCACGTGAAGCTGAGCTCCCCCGTCACGCGGATCGAGCAGCAGCAGCAGCAGTCCCCAAGCTCCTCTGGGGGGGTTCACATCCACACAGAGGGGGGTGACCAGTACACGGTAAGTGTACATGGAGCGGGGTGGCGGGTGTGGGTGAGTGAGCAGGTGAGCATGTGTCTGAGTGGGTAGGTCTTTGTGAGTGAGTGGGTGAGTCTGTGAGTGGCTGATTCTGTGAGTGAGTGGGAGAGTTTGTGTGTGAGTGGGTGAGTCTGTGAGTGGGTGAGTGAGTGGGTGAGTCTGTGAGTGAGTGGGTGAGTCTGTGAGTAAGTGGGTGAGTCTGTAAGTGAGTGGGTGAGTCTGTGAGTGAGTGAGTGGGTAAGTCTGTGTGTGAGTGGGTGATTCTGTGAGTGAGTGGGTGAGTTTGTGTGTGAGTGGGTGAGTCTGTGAGTGAGTGGGCGAGTCTGTGAGTGAGTGGGTGAGTCTGTAAGTGAGTGGGTGAGTCTGTGAGTGGGTGAGTCTGTGAGTGGCTGATTCTGTGAGTGAGTGGGAGAGTTTGTGTGTGAGTGGGTGAGTCTGTGAGTGGGTGAGTGAGTGGGTGAGTCTGTGAGTGAGTGGTGAGTCTGTGAGTAAGTGGGTGAGTCTGTAAGTGAGTGGGTGAGTCTATGAGTGAGTGGGTAAGTCTGTGTGTGAGTGGGTGATTCTGTGAGTGAGTGGGTGAGTTTGTGTGTGAGTGGGTGAGTCTGTGAGTCTGTGAGCGAGTGGGTGAATCTGTGAGTGAGTGAGTGGGTGAGTCTGTGAGTGAGCAAGTGAGCTGATGAAGTTGATGTTGTTGATGTTGTTGCCTTGGGCGCAGGCCGACTATTCGGTGCTGGCGCTGCCCCCTGCCATGCTGGCGCGCGTGGAGCTGGAGCCAGCCCTGCCGCCAGTGCGGGCGCAACTCCTGCAGCGCCTGCCCATGGGCTCCGTGGTGAAGTGCATGGTGTACTACCGCTCAGCCTTCTGGAGGGACAAGGGTGATTACTCACCACACATTCATCGCTCACTCAATCACTCACTCACTCAATCACCCAGTCGCTCACCCACCCACCCGCTCATTCAGTCACCTGCCCACTCACCCACCCACCCACTCACCTACCCATGGGCTCTGTGGTCAACTGCATGGTCCACTACCGCTCACTGTTCTGGAGAGACAAGTGTGAGTACTCACTACACACTCACCCGCTCACTCGCTCACTCACTCATCCGTCTACTCACCCAGTCACTCACCCACTCACTCACCAACCTACCCACTCACCCATTCACTAATTCACCAAGTCGCTCACCCATCCACCTGCTCACTCACCCGCTCACTCACTCATCCACTCACCCACTCACCAACCTACCCACTCACCCATTCACTAATTCACCAGTGACTCACCCACCCACCCATTCATCACTCACCGACCCACTCGCTCACCACCGATTCACCAACCACTCACTCACTCTACCAACCCAGTCTCTCTCTCTGTCTGTCTCCCCTTCCACCTCACCCGCTGCCCCCAACCCTCACCTCTCCGTTGCTTACCCCCACCCCCCAGACTTCTGTGGCACCATGATGATTCTGGACGAGGAGTCTCCCATCGGTCTCACCATGGACGACTGCAAACCGGACGGATCCTACCCGGCATCATGGGGTCAGCCAGCTGACCATTCTGTTACCCTACCCAGCCATCGTGGGGTCAGCCAGCTGACCATTCTGTTACCCTACCCGGCCATCATGGGGTCAGCCAGCTGACCATTCTGTTACCTACCCGGCCATCGTGGGGTCAGCCAGCTGACCATTCTGTTACCCTACCCGGCCATCATGGGGTCAGCCAGCTGACCATTCTGTTACCCTACCCGGCCATCGTGGGGTCAGCCAGCTGACCATTCTGTTACCCTACCCGGTCGTCGTGGGGTTAGCCAGCTGACCATTCTGTTACCCTACCGGCCATCATGGGGTCAGCCAGCTGACCATTCTGTTACCCTACCCGGCCATCGTGGGGTCAGCCAGCTGACCATTCTGTTACCCTACCCGGCCATCATGGGGTCAGCCAGCTGACCATTCTGTTACCCTACCCGGCCATCGTGGGTCAGCCAGCTGACCATTCTGTTACCCTACCCGGCCATCATGGGGTCAGCCAGCTGACCATTCTGTTACCCTACCCGGCCATCGTGGGGTCAGCCAGCTGACCATTCTGTTACCCTACCCGGTCGTCGTGGGTTAGCCAGCTGACCATTCTGTTACCCTACCCGGCCATCATGGGGTCAGCCAGCTGACCATTCTGTTACCCTACCCGGCCATCGTGGGGTCAGCCAGCTGACCATTCTGTTACCCTACCCGGCCATCATGGGGTCAGCCAGCTGACATTCTGTTACCCCACCCGGCCATCATGGGGTCAGCCAGCTGACCATTCTGTTACCCCACCCGGCCATCATGGGGTCAGCCAGCTGACCATTCTGTTACCCTACCCGGTCGTCGTGGGTCAGCCAGCTGACCATTCTGTTACCCTACCCGGCCATCATGGGGTCAGCCAGCTGACCATTCTGTTACCCTACCCGGCCATCATGGGGTCAGCCAGCTGACCATTCTGTTACCCTACCCAGCCATCGTGGGGTCAGCCAGCTGACCATTCTGTTACCCCACCCGGCCATCGTGGGGTCAGCCAGCTGACCATTCTGTTACCCTACCCGGTCGTCGTGGGGTCAGCCAGCTGACCATTCTGTTACCCTACCCGGCCATCATGGGGTCAGCCAGCTGACCATTCTGTTACCCTACCGGCCATCGTGGGGTCAGCCAGCTGACCATTCTGTTACCCCACCCGGCCATCATGGGGTCAGCCAGCTGACCATTCTGTTACCCCTACCCGGCCATCATGGGGTCAGCCAGCTGACCATTCTGTTACCCCACCCGGCCATCATGGGGTCAGCCAGCTGACCATTCTGTTACCCTACCCGGTCGTCGTGGGGTCAGCCAGCTGACCATTCTGTTACCCTACCCGCCATCATGGGGTCAGCCAGCTGACCATTCTGTTACCCTACCCGGCCATCATGGGGTCAGCCAGCTGACCATTCTGTTACCCTACCCAGCCATCGTGGGGTCAGCCAGCTGACCATTCTGTTACCCCACCCGGCCATCATGGGGTCAGCCAGCTGACCATTCTGTTACCCTACCCGGTCGTCGTGGGGTCAGCCAGCTGACCATTCTGTTACCCTACCGGCCATCATGGGGTCAGCCAGCTGACCATTCTGTTACCCTACCCCGGCCATCGTGGGGTCAGCCAGTGACCATTCTGTTACCCCACCGGCCATCATGGGGTCAGCCAGCTGACCATTCTGTTACCCTACCCGGCCATCATGGGGTCAGCCAGTGACCATTCTGTTACCCCACCCGGCCATCGTGGGTCAGCCAGCTGACCATTCTGTTACCCTACCTGGCCATTTTGTGTGGCGGGGAGTGGTGGTGCAGCGGTTAGCACTGCCACGCTGCACTGTACTCAGAAACCTGCAGAGACCCGAGTTTGATTCCCGCTCACAACCACTAACATCGGTGACGGTTATCTGAACCGGTGCTGGGCTCTCCCCTAGGTCGACTCAGCCTCAAATGAGAGGCCTGGTGCGGTGGTGTTCAGGCGTGGTGCTGGCCACTCACCCCCGTGTGTCCTGTGTGAGTGAAGGAGTAGGTGAGTGAGTGAATGAGTGGATGAGTGATTGAATGAGTGAGTTTGTGGGTGGGTTGGTGAGTGAGCGGGTGAATGAGTGAATGAGTTGGTGAGTTTGTGGGGGAGTTGGTGAGTGAATGGGTGGGTGAGTAAGTGGGTCAGTCTGTGAGTTCGTCTGTGAGTGGGTGAGTGAGTGGGTGAGCCGGTGGCTATATACATCAGCACCATGGCCATTCATTCAGTTCCGTTGAACCGGTAGTCTAGGCAAGGCTGAGGGTGCCTGTCCACACGATGCCAGTGATAGCGATTATCTGAACTAGTCCCAGGGCCTCCCCTACGTGAACTCGGCCTCAAATCAGTACCTGATGGTGGTGTGTAGTAAACATCGTGGAATTGGGGAGACAAAGGCGGCCGGGTGAGGTGCTGGCTACCCATCCTCTCGAGCGCCGTTTCAGGCCTTAATGGGTGTGCTGCTGCTGCTGCTGCTGCTGGCTGCTGCTGCTGCTGCGCTGCTGCTGCTGCTGCGGCTGCTGCTGCTGCTGCGGCTGCTGCGGCTGCTGCGGCTGCTGCGGCTGCTGCTGCTGCTGCTGCTGCTGCGGCTGCTGCTGCTGCTGCTGCGGCTGCTGCGGCTGCTGCTGCTGCTGCTGCGGCTGCTGCTGCGGCTGCTGCGGCTGCTGCTGCGGCTGCGGCTGCTGCTGCGGCTGCTGCGGCTGCTGCTGCTGCTGCGGCTGCTGCTGCTGCGGCTGCTGCTGCGGCTGCTGCTGCTGCGGCTGCTGCGGCTGCTGCTGCTGCTGCGGCTGCTGCGGCTGCTGCTGCTGCTGCGGCTGCTGCTGCGGCTGCTGCTGCTGCGGCTGCTGCTGCTGCAGCACCTGCTGCGGCTGCTGGTGCTGCTCGCTGACGGCACTTGCACCAACAGCCCGTGTGAGGCTCAAGCCGTGTCTCTGTCTCTGTGCATGTGTGTGTGCGTGTGTGTGTGTGCGTGTCTCTGTGTGTGTGCGTGCATGCGTGCGTGTGCGTGTGTGTGTGCGTGTACATGCATGCGTGTGTGTGTGCGTGCATGTGTGTGCGTGCGTGCATGCGTGTGTGTGTGTGCGTGCATGTGTGTGTGCGTTCGTGTGTGTGTGCGTGCCATTTCCAGTTTCATTTTGTCCCGGAAGGCCCGGAGGCTCGCATCGTTGACCAAGGAGGAACGGTGAGTTCAGCACCCACACACCCACTCCGTTACACAGCCAAAGATCCCCCGTGAAGCCTCTAGCAGACTGCAGGGGCAAGTGCTGTTACTAGCCAGTAGGCCGGCACTGTGTTTACCTCGCTTGGCTCCACGCCTTCGAGTTGTGTGACTTGGCTGCAGCATCTGGCGCGCTATGAATGTCATTGTTGTGACTACTACGCACCACACCAGGTATTTATCTGAGACTGAGTCGATCTAGGACAGTCCCAAGAGCAGTTCAATCGTCGCTTCAAGTGATGTTGGTGGTCGTGGTGGCCGTGAGTGGGAAGCGAACTCGGTTTCCCTCCCATACCTCTCTGCCCTCTCCACTCTCCCTCTCTCTCCAAAGACAAAGATCCTCCGTGTAGCCTGTAACCGACTGTCGGGGCAAGTGCTGTTAGTAGCAGCGAGCAGCAGCAGCAACGCCTATGAGGGCGGCCGTCGCCATGTCACACGAGGGGGTGGGTGGTCAGCACCACGCCCGTCCGGCCGCCAGTGCTGCGATGTTATTTACTACGCATCACACACCAGGTACTCATTTGAGGCTGAGTCGACCTAGGGGAGGCCATGAGTAGGAATCGAACCGGGTTTGTAGCGCAGTGTGCTAACCGCTGCACTACCGCTCCCCACACACACACACACACGATC
>WFAB01001893.1:5000-74439 GCA_018977245.1 Lethenteron camtschaticum | reverse complement strand
TCACTCATCACTCACTCACTCATTCACTCACTCACTCATCACTCGCTACCTTGCCACTCGCTCCTTCACTCGCTCCTTCACTCACTCCTTCACTACCTCATTCCTTCACTCACTCCGTGTCTGTGCAGCAGGGCCTTGCGGAGGGCTCTCAGCTTGCCACGTGTCCTGGTTGAGCCTCCTGGCAAAGTGATCTCGTTTTCACCCCCCCCTCACCCCCCCCTCCACCCCCTCCACCCCCCCCTCCACCCCCCCCTCCACCCCCCCCCCCCCCCCCCCCCCCCCTCCCCCCCCCCCTCNACCCCCCCCTCCACCCCTTCCTCCACCCCCCCCTCCACCCCCCCTCCACCCCCCCTCCCCCCCCCCTCCACCCCCCCCTCCACCCCCCCCTCCACCCCCCCCTCCACCCCCCCCTCCACCCCCCTCCACCCCCCCTCCACCCCCCCCCTCCACCCCCCCTCCACTCCCCCCCCCCCTCCATCCCCCCCCTCCACCCCCCCCCCCTCCATCCCCCCCCCTCCACCCCCCCCTCCACCCCCCCCCCACCCCCCCCCTTCATCGCCACTGGGGAGACAAAGGCGGCCGGGCGTGGTGCTGGCCACCGACCCTCTCGTGTGCCACAGCGCCGGTCTTCATAGGTGCTGCTACTCGCTAACAGCACTTGCCCCTACAGTCTGTGAAGGCTACACGGGGGATCTTTGTCATCCCGGACAGGATGGTGGCGCGGTGTCTGTGGGACTCGGACACGGACAACTACGCACAGCACACGTACAACAACGTGAGTCACACACACGTACACACACCGTACACACCACACATACACACAACACACACACACACGTACAACAACGTGAGTCACACACACGTACAACAACGTGAGTCACACACACACATGTACACACACACACGTACATAGACACACCACGTACACACAGCACCACACACACACGTACAACAACGTGAGTCACACACACACACACACGTACACACACACGTACACACACCGTACACACACACCACACATACACACAACACACACACACACGTACAACAACGTGAGTCACACACACACACGTACACACACCACACACACGTACACATGTACACACACACGTACACACGTACACACACACACACAGCACACGTACAACAACGTGAGTCACACACACACACGTACACACACACACACACACGTACACACACACACGTACACACACCATACACACACCACACACACGCGTACAACAACGTGAGTCACACACACACACACGTACACACACACACGTACAACAACGTGAGTCACACACACGTACACAGACACATACACACACAGGTACACACACGTAGACACACGTACAACAACGTGAGTCACACACACGTAGACACTCGTACAACAACGTGAGTCACACACACGTACACACGTACAACAACGTGAGTCACACCACACACGTACACACACACGTACACACACACGTACACACACACGTACACACACACACAAACACGTACAGCAACGTGATTCACACACACCACACACACGTACCCCAACGTGAGTCGCTACACCGCACACAGGCAGACAGATAAGACAGGCAGACGCACAGAGACAGGCGGGAAGACGCACGCACATGCACACACACTCGCACTCCCCCGTGTAGCCTTGACATGCTTTTTTGAGCAAGTGCTGTTAGCGAGCACCTATGACACGCACACTGTCAGGCAGAGCTGGGGGTCACTTGGGCATTGCCACACACACGTGAACACACACGTAAACACACACGTGAACACGCACATGAACACACGTGCACACACACGTGAACACGCACGTGAACACGCACGTGCACACGCACGGACAGACGTGAACACGCACGTGAACACGCACGTGAACACGCACGTGAACACGCACGTGCACACGCACGTGAACACGCACGTGAACACACACGTGGACACGTGAACACACACGTGAACACGCACGTGCACACACACGTGAACACACACGTGGACACGTGAACACGCACGTGAACACACACGTGGACACACACGTGCACACACGTGAACACACACGTGAACACACGTGAATACACACGTGAACACACGTGAACACACGTGAACACACACGTGAACACACACGTGGACACACACGTGAACACGCACGTGCACACACACGTGCACACGTGAACACGCACGTGAACACGCACGTGGACACACACGTGAACACACACGTGAACACACACGTGAACACACGTGAACACGCATGTGAACACGCACGTGGACACACACGTGAACACACACGTGCACACACACGTGGACACACACGTGGACACACACGTGAACACGCACGTGCACACACACGTGAACACGCACGTGAACACATACGTGAACACGCACGTGCACACACACGTGGACACGCACGTGGACACACACGTGAACACACACGTGCACACACACGTGGACACACACGTGGACACACACGTGGACACACACGTGGACACACACGTGAACACGCACGTGAACACGCACGTGAACACACACGTGCACACACACGTGAACACACACGTGGACACACGTGAACACACACGTGGACACACACGTGAACACGCACGTGCACACACACGTGAACACGCACGTGCACACACACGTGGACACACACGTGAACACGCACGTGAACACGCACGTGAACACGCACGTGCACACGCACGTGGACACACACGTGAACACACACGTGCACACACACGTGAACACACACGTGCACACACACGTGAACACACACCTGCACACACACGTGGACACACACGTGAACACACGTGAACACGCACGTGGACACACACGTGAACACGCACGTGAACACACACGTGAACACACACGTGAACACACACACACGTGGACACGCACGTGAACACGCACGTGAACACACACGTGAACACACACGTGGACACACACGTGGACACACACGTGAACACGCACGTGAACACGCACGTGCACACACACGTGGACACACACGTGAACACGCACGTGCACACACACGTGAACACGCACGTGCACACACACGTGCGTGTTCACGTGAACACACGTGAACACGCACGTGGACACGCACGTGGACACGCACGTGGACACGCACGTGAACACACACGTGAACACACACACGTGGACACACACGTGGACACGCACGTGGACACACACGTGGACACACACGTGAACACACACACGTGGACACACACGTGGACACGCACGTGGACACACACGTGAACACGCACGTGAACACACACACGTGGACACGCACGTGGACACACACGTGGACACACACGTGAACACACACGTGAACACACACACGTGAACACGCACGTGGACACACACGTGGACACACACGTGAACACACACGTGAACACGCACGTGGACACACACGTGAACACACACGTGGACACACACGTGAACACGCACGTGGACACACACGGAACACACACGTGAACACGCACGTGGACACACACGTGAACACGTGCCCCTCTCTCCGTGTGCACAGGAGTCGCTGTTCTGCATCGCCGTCGCATTCGGATGCTTCTACTACTGAGCGATGGTTGGAGGTGTGGGGAGGGGGGGGGGAGAGCGGAGCCCACTCATCCACTCCACGACCCAGCCCGCTCCACAACCCAGCCCGCTCCACGACCCAGCCCGCTCCACGACCCAGCCCGCTCCACAACCCAGCCCGCCCCCAGGCAACCACACAGCCTCCTGAGCTGCTCATATGCCGCGACTCTCTTACACCAAACTACCCAGTTGTTAAACCACCCAGCAACTCGGCCACCCACCCGTACATACACCCAGCCAGCCAGCCAGCCACCCAGCCACCCATACAATCAGCCAGCCACCCACACACTCACTCACCCAGCCACCCACACACTCACCCAGCCACCCACCCAGCCACCCACCCAGCCACCCACCCAGCCACCCACCCAGCCACCCACCCATACACCCACCCAGCCACCCACCCAGCCACCACCCATACACCCACCCAGCCACCCACCCAGCCACCCACCCATACACCCACCCAGCCACCACCCAGCCACCCACCCACACACTCACCCACCCACCCACACACTCACCCACCCAGCCACCCACCCACCCACACACACCCACCCACCCCACCCACACACACCCACCCACACTCAGTCACCCACCACCCACCCATACACCCACCCACACAGCCACCCACCCACCCACACACACTCAGCCACCCACCCACCCACACACACCCACCCACACCCACCCATACACACAGCCACCCACCCAGCCACCCATACACTCAGCCACCCACCACCCACACTCAGCCACCCACCACCCACCCACCACCCACCCACCCACCCACACCCACCCACCCACACACTCACCCAGCCACCCACCACACACGCACACACTCATCCAGCCACCAACACACGCACACACTCACCCTCCCACACACCCACACAGGCACCCTCCCACACACGCACCACCCACACACGCACACCCACACACGCACCCACCACCCACCCACCCACTCACCCACCCACACACGCACCCACTCACCCACCCACACACGCACCCACCCACTCACCCACCCAGCCACCCACACACTCACCCAGCCACCCACCCACACACTCACCCAGCCACCCACCCACACACTCACCCAGCCACCCACCCACCCACACACTCACCCAGCCACACACTCACCCAGCCACCCACCCACCCAGCCACCCACCACCCACCCACACACTCAGCCACCCACCCACCCACACACTCACCCAGCCACCCACCCACCCACCCACACACTCACCCACCCACCACTCACCCAGCCACCCACCCACTCACCACCCACCCACCCACTCACCCACCCACCCACTCACCCACCCACTCACCCACCACCCACTCACCCACCCAGCCACCCACCCAGCCACCCACCCACTCACCCAGCCACCCACCCACCACCCACCCACTCACCAGCCACCCACACACTCAGCCACCCACCCATACACTCAGCCACCCCACCACCCATACACTCACCCACCCACACACTCACCCACTCACTCACCCACTCCTCACTCACCCACTCCCTCACTCACACACCCACACACCCACCCACCCACACACTCATCCACCCACCCACTCACCCACCCACCCACACACTCACCCACCCACCCACACACTCACCCACCCACCACACACTCACCCACCCACCCACACACTCACCCACCCACCCACACACTCACCCACCCACCCACCCACACACTCACCCACCTACCCACACACCCACCCACACACACACACACACACACCACACACTCACCCACTCACCCACCACCCACCCACTCACCCACCCACCCACTCACCCACCCACCCATCACCCACCCACCCACTCACCCACCCACCCACCCACACACTCACCCACCCACACACTCACCACCCACCCACACACCCACCCACACACCCACCCACACACCCACCCACCCACCCACCCACCCACACACCCACCCACCCACCCACACACCCACCACCACCCACCCACCCACCCACCACCCACCCCACACACCCACCCACCCACACACCCACCCACCCACCCACCCACACACTCACCCACCCACCCACACACTCACCCACCCACCCACACACTCACCACCACCACACACTCACCACCCACCCACACACTCACCCACCCACCCACACACTCACCCACCCACCCACACACTCACCCACCCACCCACACACTCACCCACCCACCCACACACTCACCCACCCACACACTCACCCACACACCTACCCACACACACCCACCCACCCACACACACACACNNCACACACCNACACACTCACCCACCCACACACCCACCCACACACTCACTCACCCACCCACACACTCACCCACCCACACACTCACCCACCACCCACCCACCCACACANTCACCACCCACCCACTCACCCACCCACACACTCACCCACCCACCCACACACTCACCCACCCACCACACACGGACCCACACCACACTCACCCACCACACACCCACCACACANCACCCACACACACACACCTTGCTAACACACTCACCCACCCACCCACCCACACACTCACTCACCCACCCACCCACACACTCACTCACCCACACACTCACCCACCCACACACTCACCCACCCACACACTCACCCACCCACACACTCACCCACCCACCCACACACCCACCCACTCACCCACCCACACACCCACCCACCCTTCCACCCACACACCCACCCACCCNTCCACCCACCCTTCCACCCACCCNTCCACCCACCCTTCCACCCACCCTTCCACCCACCCTTCACCCACCCACCCACCCACCCACCCACCCACCCACCCACCCACACACTCACCCACTCACCCACCCACCCACCCACATCACCCCACTCACCCACCCACACACTCACCCACCCACACACTCACCCACCCACACACTCACCCACCCACACACCCACACACTCACCCACCCACACACCCACCCACCCACCCACCCACCCACCCACCCACACACCCACCCACCCACCCACACCCACCCACCCACCCACCCACACACCCACCCACCCACACACCCACCCACCACCCACCCACCCACCCACCCCCACCCACCCACCCACCCACCCACTCACCCACCCACCCACTCACCCACCCACCCACTCACCCACCACCCACACACTCACCCACCCACACCTCACCCACCCACACACCCACCCTTCCACCCACCCACACACCCACCCACCCACCCACACACCCACCCACCNACCCACCCACACACCCACCCACACACCCACCCACCCACCCACACACCACCCACCCATCCGCACTCATCCACCCACCCATCCGCACTCATCCACCCACCCATCCCACTCACCCACCCACCCATCCGCACTCACCCACCCACCCATCCACACTNACCCACCCACCCATCCACACTCACCACCCACCCATCCACACTCACCCACCCACCCACCCACACACTCACTCACCCACCCACACACTCACCCAGCCACACACATACTCACCCAGCCACCCACCCATCCACACACACTCACCCAGCCACCCACCCATCCACACACTCACCCACCCACCCATCCACACACTCACACACTCACCCACCCACATACTCACCCACCCACATACTCACCCACACACCCACCCACATACTCACCCACACACCCACCCACACACTCACACACTCACCCACCCACATACTCACCCACACACCACCCACATACTCACCCACACACCCACCCACATACTCACCCACACACCCACCCACATACTCACCCACACACCCACCCACATACTCACCCACACACCCACCCACATACTCACCCACACACCCACCCACATACTCACCCACACACCCACATACTCACCCACCCACACACCCACCCACACACCCACCCACCTACCCACACACCCACCCACCTACCCACCCACCCACCCATACACTCAGCCAGACACAAGGCGTTACCACCATTGAGGGTGAAATACCTTTATTACAAAACGACCCCTTGCATCGAATTAATTAGAAAGAACTTTATTACAAAACGACCCCTTGCATCTAATTAATTATCTTATAATCCACTCACACAAAGACACAGATCCCCCCCCCTATAGCCTTAACAGACTGCTTGGGCAAGTGCTGTTAGCGAGAGCAGCACCTATGAAGGCTACCGGCACTGTGGCNCACGAGGTGGTGGGTGGCTACCAGCACCACGCCCGGCCGCCTTTGTCCCCCAGTGGCGACGTTGACTACGTCACCGCTACACCCGGGGAGTTCACCAAGACCTGAGGCATTAGTGACAGATTCTGGCCACAAGTAGGAATCGCCGGTTTCGTAGCGAGGCACGCTGACACCTGAAGAGGCGGTTTTAAAACACAAAGCCGCAGCAATAAAATCTATCCCCGCAGACTTCCCTGCCGTGCGTCTCTTGAAAGATTCCAATGGGTGGGAGAGAGGGAGGGTGGGAGTGGGGGGGGGAGGTGGGAGTGGGGGAGGGAGGTGGGAGGGGGAGGGAGGTGGGGGAGGGAGGTGGGAGGTGGGGGAGGGGGTGGGAGGTGGGGGGGAGGGAGGTGGGAGTGGGGGGGGAGGGAGTGGGAGGGGGGAGGGAGTGGAGGGAGTGGGAGGTGGGGGAGGGGGTGGGAGGGGAGGGGGTGGGAGTGGTGGGGGAGGGAGGTGGGAGTGGGGGGGGGAGGGAGGTGGGAGTGGGGGGGGAGGGAGGTGGGAGGGGGAGGGAGGTGGGAGGTGGGGGAGGGGGGTGGGAGTGGGAGGGAGGTGGGAGTGGTGGGGGAGGGAGGTGGGAGTGGTGGGGGAGGGAGTGGGAGTGGTGGGGGAGGGAGGTGGGATGGTGGGGGAGGGAGGTGGGAGTGGTGGGGGAGGGGGTGGGAGTGGGAGGGAGGTGGGAGTGGTGGGGAGGGGGGTGGGAGTGGGAGGGAGGTGGGAGTGGTGGGGGAGGGGGGTGGGAGTGGGAGGGAGGTGGGAGTGGGGGGGAGGGAGGTGGGAGTGGTGGGGGAGGGAGGTGGGAGTGGTGGGGAGGGAGGTGGGAGGTGGGGGAGGGGGGTGGGAGTGGGAGGGAGGTGGGAGTAGTGGGGGAGGGAGGTGGGAGTGGGGGGGAGGGAGGTGGGAGTGGGGGGAGGGAGTGGGAGTGGGGGGGAGGAGGTGGGAGGTGGGGGAGGGGGTGGGAGTGGGAGGGGGTGGGAGTAGTGGGGGAGGGAGGTGGGAGTGGGGGGGAGGGAGGTGGGAGTGGTGGGGAGGGAGGTGGGAGTGGTGGGGAGGGGGGTGGGAGTGGGAGGGGGGTGGGAGTAGTGGGGGAGGGAGGTGGGAGTGGGGGGGGAGGGAGGTGGGAGTGGGGGGGNAGGGAGGTGGGAGTGGGGGGGAGGGAGGTGGGAGTGGTGGGGGAGGGAGGTGGGAGTGGTGGGGAGGGAGGTGGAGGTGGGGAGGGGGTGGGAGTGGGAGGGGGTGGGAGTAGTGGGGAGGGAGGTGGGAGTGGGGGGGAGGGAGGTGGGAGTGGGGGGGAGGGATGTGGAGGTGGGAGTGGGGGGGAGGGAGGGAGGTGGGAGTGGGGGAGGGAGGTGGGAGGTGGAGGGAGGGAGGTGGGTGGGAGAGGGAGGCAGGAGAGTGGCTGCTGCTGCTGCTGCCGTGTGGGGTGGTCACAAGGACACGAGGCTGCGGAAGAGTGACCCCAGGTCGACGAGGGAGTAGGCGCTGAGGCTCACGGTGGCTTTCACCGTCTCGTGCAGCGCCACGTAGCCCTTCTGCACCTCCAGCGGCCACTTGCGGTTCTTGACGGTTTCTGCAAAGACACACGCAGTCGCACATCCGATTAGCACGGTGAGCTGACGTACCGTGCGAAAGTTGTTAAACGTACGTACACTCGGCACTGCACCATAGACTCAACACTGCACCACAGACTCGGCACTGCACCATAGACTCAACACTGCACCATAGACTCAACACTGCCCATAGACTCAACACTGCCCATAGACTCACCACTGCCCATAGACTCAACACTGCCATAGACTCAACACTGCCCATAGACTCAACACTGCACCATAGACTCACACTGCACCATAGACTCACCACTGAGACCCATAGACTCACCACTGCACCATAGACTCAACACTGCACCATAGACTCAGCACTGCACCATAAGACTCAACACTGCACCATAGACTCAACACTGCACCATAGACTCAGCACTGCACCACAGACTCAGCACTGCACCACAGACTCGGCACTGCACCATAGACTCGGCACTGCACCATAGACTCAACACTGAGACTCAACACTGCACCACAGACTCAACACTGCACCATAGACTCAACACTGCCCATAGACTCAACACTGCACCATAGACTCAACACTGCACCATAGACTCTGCACTGCACCACAGACTCAACACTGCACCACAGACTCTGCACTGCACCATAGACTCAGCACTGCACCATAGACTCAACACTGCACCATAGACTCAACACTGCACCACAGACTCAGCACTGCACCATAGACTCTGCACTGCACCACAGACTCAACACTGCACCACAGACTCTGCACTGCACCATAGACTCAGCACTGCACCATAGACTCTGCACTGCACCATAGACTCAACACTGCACCATAGATTCGGCACTGCACCACAGACTCAGCACTGCACCACAGACTCAACACTGCACCACAGACTCAACACTGCACCAGACTCGGCACTGCACCACAGACTCGGCACTGCACCATAGACTCAACACTGCACCATAGACTCGGCACTGCACCATAGACTCACCACTGCACCATAGACTCAACACTACCCATAGACTCGGCACTGCACCATAGACTCAGCACTGCACCATAGACTCAACACTACCCATAGACTCAGCACTGCACCACAGACTCGGCACTGCACCATAGACTCACCACTGCACCATAGACTCAACACTACCATAGACTCGGCACTGCACCATAGACTCAGCACTGCACCATAGACTCAACACTACCCATAGACTCAGCACTGCACCATAGACTCAGCACTGCACCACAGACTCGGCACTGCACCATAGACTCAGCACTGCACCATAGACTCAACACTGCACCATAGACTCAACACTGCACCATAGACTCAGCACTGCACCATAGACTCAACACTGCACCATAGACTCAGCACTGCACCACAGACTCGGCACTGCACCATAGACTCAACACTGCACCATAAACTCAGCACTGCACCATAGACTCAACACTACCCATAGACTCGGCACTGCACCATAGACTCAGCACTGCACCATAGACTCAACACTACCCATAGACTCAGCACTGCACCATAGACTCAGCACTGCACCACAGACTCGGCACTGCCCATAGACTCAGCACTGCACCATAGACTCAACACTGCACCATAGACTCAACACTGCACCATAGACTCGCACTCCATAGTGATAGACTCAGCACTGCAGTCGCACTGCACCAGCAACACTGCACCAAAAAGCCTGCACCACCAACACTACCATAGACTCGGCATGACTCAGTGTGTACACTGCATGACTCAGCACTGCACCATAGACTCAGCATGCACCATAGGAATCGAACTCGGTGGTATAGCAGCAGCAGTGTAGTAGCAGCAGCAGCAAAGCGGCAAGGCCGTATACGTGTGTGTGTGTGTACATGCGTGTGTGTGTGTGTAAGGCTACTTGTGTGTATAAGATGGTATACACGTGTGTGTGTGTAAGGCTGTGTACGTGTGTAAGGTCGTGTACGTGTGTTTTTAGGGGTGTGTGTGTGTACGTGTGTGTGTACACTACGTGTGTGTGTGTGTACGTGTGTGTACAATTCGTGTGTAAGGCTGTGTACGTGTGTGTGTAAGGTTACATGTGTGTATAAGATGGTATACACGTGTGTGTGTGTGTGTAAGGCTGTGTGGGTGTGTAAGGCTGTGTACGTGTGTGTTTCGGGGTGTGTGTGTGTGTACACTACGTGTGTAAGGCTGTGTGTGTGTGTAAAGCTGTGTGTGTGTGTAAGGCTGTGTGTGTGTAAGGCTGTAAGGCTGTGTGTGTGTTTTTCGGGTGTGTGTAAGGCTGTGTACGTGTGTGTTTCGGTGTGTGTGTGTGTTAGGCTGTGTACGTGTATTTTCGGGCTGTGTGTGTGTAAGGCTGTGTGTGTGTAAAGCTGTGTACGTGTATTTTCGGGCTGTGTGTGTGTAAGGCTGTGTGTGTGTGTAAGGCAGTGTACGTGTGTTTTTAGGGGTGTGTGTGTGTACACTACATGTGTAAGGCTGTGTGTGTGTAAGGCTGTGTAAGGCTGTGTACGTGTGTGTTTCGGTGTGTGTGTGTGNAAGGCTGTGTACGTGTATTTTCGGGCTGTGTGTGTGTAAGGCTGTGTGTGTGTGTAAAGCTGTGTACGTGTATTTTCGGGCTGTGTGTGTGTAAGGCTGTGTGTGTGTGTAAGGCTGTGTACGTGTGTTTTTAGGGGTGTGTGTGTGTACACTACATGCGTAAGGCTGTGTGTGTGTAAGGCTGTGTAAGGCTGTGTACGTGTGTGTTTCGGTGTGTGTGTGTCATTGCGAGGTGGAACTCACTCTTTTCAACCTCGGTGAGAGATTTGCAGTCCAAGTCAAACAGGTGTTGGTAGAAGCACAGTTGGGTGTACAGCATCTTCTCTGTGTACTGCAAACGCAAACAAAGATCCCCCGTGTAGCCTTAACAGACTGTAGGGGCAAGTGCTGATAGCGAGCGGCACCTATGAAGGTCGGCACGGCACACGAGGGGGTGGGTGGCCAGCACCACGCCCGGCCGCCTTTGTCTCCCCAGTGGCGATGTTTACTCACACCGCACCAGGTACACATTTGAGGCTGAGTCGACCTAGGGGAGGCCCAGGAGCGATTCAGATAATCGTCACCGGTGTTGGCCGTGAGCGGGAATCGAACTCGGGTCGCCGGGTTTGTAGCGCAGCGTAGCGCTAACCACCACACTACCGCTCCCACACACCTACACACACACACACAAAAAACAAAGATCCCCCGTATAGCCTGTAACAGACTGTAGGGGCAAGTGCTGTTAACGAGCACCCACGAAGGCCGGCACGGCTCACGGGGGGCGTGGGGTGTCCAAAACAAGGTGCCCATTTAAGGCCGAGTCGATCTAGGGGTGACCCAGGACCTGGTTCAGTTATTCGTCACCGAATGTCGGTCGTGAGTGGGAATCGAACCCGGTGGCCGGGTTTCGTAGTGCAGCGTAGCGCACTAAACCGCTGCCCACCGCTCCCCACGCAACAATGATTAGAGCGCCGGGCAGATCAAATGCAGCGAGTTGGTGTGCAGTGGGGAGCACAGATGGTGGTGGTGCATCTGCCAGTAGTCATCTCAGTCGGTCAACCCATGGCACCTGCTGGTCTGTCCGTGACCTCCTGCACCTAGCCTGGCACAGTCGGGGGCACAGGTGGTGCATCTGCCAGTCATCTCAGTCCACCCATGGTACCACCTGGGTCTGTCCCGTGACCTCCTGCACCTAGCCTGGCACAGTCGGGGGCACAGGTGGTGCATCTGCCAGTCATCTCAGTCGGTCAACCCTATGGTACCACCTGGGTCTGTCCCGTGACCTCCTGCACCTAGCCTGGCACAGTCGGGGGCACAGGTGGTGCATCTGCCAGTCATCTCAGTCTGTCAACCCATGGCACCTGCTGGGCACAGTTGGGGGCACAGGTGGTGCATCTGCCCGTGACCTGCCAGCGGGCGTTCGACACTTCACGTGGCCTAAAGGTGCACATAGCCTGGCACAAGCGTTGTGGTGACGTCACCGCCACTTAGTGGCGAATGGCGGTTGCTGTTGTTGTNAGTGTGTGTGTGCATGCGTGCCTGTGTGATGCGTGTGTGTATGTGTCTGTGTGTTGCGTGTGTGTATGTGTCTGTGTGTATGTGTGCGTGTCTGTGTGTATGCTTGTGTGTGCGCGTCTGTATGCGTGTCTGTGTATTCGTGTCTGTGTGTATGCGTGTGTATGTGCGTGTGCGTCTGTGTGTATGTGTGTCTGTGTGTATGTGCATCTGTGTGTATGTACGTGTGTGTCTGTGTGTATATCTGTGTGTGTGTGCGTGTCTGTGTGTATGTCTGTGCATCTGTGTGTGTGTGCGTGTCTGTGTGCGTGTCTGTGTGTGCGTGTCTGTGCGTGTGTGTGTGCGTGTGTGTGCGTGTCTGTGTGCGTGTGTGTGCGCGTGTGTGCGTGTGCATCTGTGTGTGTGCGTGTATGTGTGTGTCTGTGCGTGCGCGTGTCTGTATGTGTGTGTGCGTGTGTGTGTGTGCTGCGTGTGTCTGCGTGTGTGTGCGTGTGCATGCGTGTGTGTGCATGTCTGTGTGGATGTCTGTGCATCTGTGTGTGTGTGTGTCTGCGTGTGCATGTGTGTGTGTGTCTGTGTGTGTGTCTGTGTGTGTGTGCGTGCGTGTGTGCGTCTGTGCGTGTGTCTGTGTGTGTGTGCGTGCGTGTGGGTGGGTGTGTATGTGTCTGTGTGCGTGTGTCTGTGTATGCGTGCGTGCGTGTGCGTGTGTATGTGCGTGTGTATGTGAGTGTGTGTGCGCCGCACCTCCGCCCTGAGCACCCCTCTGTGGCACGTGGGACACAGCGGCCCCTGCTGGGTGAAGGTGAGCGGCAGGCGCCGCGTGCGGTGGCGACACGCCATGTCCTCGCACACCAGCCAGCCCTGGCACAAAGACAAAGATCACCCCCACCCCCCTTCGGATTACTGCTGCGGCCAAAATAAAATATTGGGATTGTGAAGTGGCGTGGGCGAGTGGTGAGGGTGGTGTGGTGGGCGAGGTTGGCGTGGCGAGGGTGACGTGGCGAGGGTGACGTGCGAGGGTGACGTGGCGAGGGTGGAGGGTGGAGGGTGACGTGGCTGAGGGGGTGAGGGTGGAGGGTGACGTGGGGAGGGTGANGTGGNGAGGGTGGAGGGTGACGTGGTGAGGGTGACGTGTTGCGTGGCGAGGGTGGAGGTGCGTGGCGGGGTGACGTGGGGGTGGGGGTGGAGGGTGACGTGGCGAGGGTGACGTGGCGAGGGTGACTGGCGAGGGTGAGTGGCGAGGGTNATGCGAGGGTATGGCGGGGTACGTGGCGAGGGTGACTGGCGAGGGTGACTGGCGAGGGTGACGTGCGAGGGTGCGCGGTGCGCGAGGGTGACTGCGAGGGTGACTGGGAGGGTGCGTGCGAGGGTGACTGGCGAGGGTGCGTGGCGAGGGTGACGTGGCGAGGGTGACTGGCGAGGGTGANGTGGCGATGCGTGGCGAGGGTGACGTGGCGAGGGTGACGTGGCTGAGGGTGCGTGGCGAGGGTGACGTGGCGGGGTGAGTGCGAGGGTGACGTGGCGAGGGTGACTTGGTGAGGGTGCGTGAGGGTACGTGAGGGTGACGTGGCGAGGGTGAGTGGCGAGGGTGACGTGGCGAGGGTGACTGGCGAGGGTGACTTGGTGAGGGTGACGTGAGGGTNACGTGGGAGGGTGACGTGGCGAGGGTGACGTGGCGAGGGTGANGTGGCGAGGGTGACGTGGCGAGGGTGACTTGGTGAGGGTGCGTGAGGGTGACGTGGCGAGGTTGTGTGTGAGGGTGACGTGGTGAGGGTGGAGGGTGGAGGGTGACGTGGTGAGGGGAGGGTGACGTGGTGGGTGGAGGGTGATGTGGTGAGGGTGGTGGCGAGGGGACGTGGCGAGGGTGACGTGGCAGGTTGTCGTGGCGAGGGTGACGTGGCGAGGGTGTAGTGGCGAGGGTGACGTGGCGAGGGTGACGTGGCGAGGGCGTGGCAGGGGAGTGGCGAGGGTGGAGGGTGACGTGGCGAGGGTGGAGGGTGGAGGGTGGAGGGTGGAGGGTGGAGGGTGGAGGGTGACGTGGTGAGGGTGGAGGTTGACGTGGCGAGGGTGACGTGGCGAGGGTGGAGGGTGGAGGGTGACGTGGNGAGGGTGACGTGGTGAGGGTGGAGGGTGACGTGGCTGAGGGTGGAGGGTGACGTGGCTGAGGGTGACGTGGCAGAGGGTGACGTGGCGAGGGTGACTTGGTGAGGGTGACGTGGCGTNAGGGTGACGTGGCGAGGGTGACGTGGCGAGGGTGACGTGGCGAGGGTGACGTGGCGAGGGTGACGTGGCGAGGGTGACTTGGTGAGGGTGACGTGAGGGTGACGTGGCGAGGGTGACGTGGCGAGGGTGACGTGGCGAGGGTGACGTGGCGAGGGTGACGTGGCGAGGGTGACTTGGTGAGGGTGACGTGAGGGTGACGTGGCGAGGTTGGAGGGTGACGTGGTGAGGGTGACGTGGTGAGGGTGACATGGNGAGGGTGACGTGGTGAGGGTGGAGGGTGACGTGGTGAGGGTGGAGGGTGATGTGGTGAGGGTGACGTGGCGAGGGTGACGTGGCGAGGGTGACGTGGCGAGGTTGTCGTGGCGAGGGTGACGTGGCGAGGGTGTGGTGGCGAGGGTGACGTGGCGAGGGTGACGTGGCGAGGGTGACGTGGCGAGGTTGTCGTGGCGAGGGTGACGTGGCGAGGGTGGAGGGTGACGTGGCGAGGGTGGAGGGTGGAGGGTGGAGGGTGGAGGGTGGAGGGTGGAGGGTGACGTGGTGAGGGTGGAGGTTGACGTGGCGAGGGTGAGTGGCGAGGGTGGAGGGTGGAGGGTGGAGGGTGGAGGGTGGAGGGTGGAGGGTGACGTGGTGAGGGTGACGTGGTGAGGGTGGAGGTTGACGTGGCGAGGGTGACGTGGCGAGGGTGGAGGGTGACGTGGCGAGGGTGGAGGGTGGAGGGTGACGTGGCGAGGGTGGAGGGTGGTGGTGAGGGTGGTGGTGAGGGTGTCGTGGCGAGGTTTGGTGGCGAGGGTGACGTGGCGAGGGTGGTGGCGAGGGTGGTGGCGTGGTTGTCGTGGTGATGGTGGCGTGGCGAGGGTGACGTGGCGTGGTTGTCGTGGTGATGGTGACCGTGGTGAGGGTGANGTGGCGTGGTTGGCATGGTGATGGTGGCGTGGCGTCACCGCGTGGTAGCGGCCGACGTGGGCGCACATCGAGCTGCAGGCGTTGCTCAGCGCGGCAGGTTCGCCAGCAGCGAAGCCTCGCAGTGGTGCAGCACAGCAGACTCGGCTGGATGTGGACACCCTGGNTGACGCACACGACACAACAACAACAATCGCATTCGCCACTAAGTGGCGGTGACGTCACCACGATGCTTTGCCAGGCCAAGTGCACCTTGAGGCCACGTGAAGTGTCGAACGCCCGCTGGCAGGAGGTCACGGGCAGACCCAGCAGGTGCCACGGGTCNACTGACCGAGATNACCGAGATACTGGCTGATGCACCACCTGTGCCCCACTGACCACTTGCTGTCAGCCACCCGGCGCTCCGCTCGTTGTTGTAGCGTCGCTCCTCCGCCCTCCGTTGTTGTTGGAGGGCGACTGCCTCCAACTGCCAGAGCGTCCTTCACGAGCCTCCTCCACTGAGGCCGATCTTGACACCGCTGGTACAGTCACGCAATCCACTCAGCTCCACGTCCTCCTGTACCACATCGACTCCACTCTTCTCCAGCCCGTGCCGCGCCCGTCTAGCCCCCTCGATGGCCGAACAAACTGTTGGCATGCGGTGGCTGGGCATGCGGGCTACATGACCCAGCCAACGCAGCCTTGCCTGCCGGAGGAGCTCACTGATGGGACTTTGCCCAGATCTTTCAATCACATACACACACAATCACACACAATCACACACAATCACACACAATCACACACACAAACAGCAGCGAGGCCAACCGGCAGAGGTCGCAACGGGTACCCGATACCCGTACCCTACCGATACCCGTACCCGGCCGGGTACAGGTACGGGTACCCGTTTGCGACCCTGGTGCGGCCGGGTACGGTTACGGGTAAGGAATCAAAACCCGTTTGCAACCTCTGCCAACCGGCCCACCGGTGTTGGAGGCCGACACGCCCGCGCCGTGGCGCCCGCCGCCTCACCGATCCGCGGAAGGGCCCGTCGATGGTGCCCGCGGCTCCGCAGGCGGCGCACGTCACGGCGGGCCGCTCGCAGCGCGCGAAGCGCTCCTCGTCGCTCAGCGCCACGCCGCCCAGCAAGGCCTCGTCCTCGTCGCGCGACGACGACGTCACGGCGGACAGCGACGACGACGACGCTCGGAACTGGACGGGTCCAGGCCTGGGGGGAGCCGGGGGGTGGGGAGGCATTGGAAAACCGGAGATGCGGTGAGTGTGGCGGGTGTGGTGCGGGTGGTGAGTGTGGTCAGTGTGGTGTGGTGAGTGTGGCGGGTGTGGTGCGGTGGTTGTGGAGTGGTGAGTGTGGTGTGGTGTGGTGAGTGTGGCGTGGTGTGGTGAGTGTAGTACGGTGAGTGTGGTGTGGTGGTGAGTGTGGTGAGTGTAGTGCGTGGTGNAGTGTGGTGTGTGAGTGTGCGGTGTGTGTGGTGGTGAGTGAGTGAGTACGGTGAGTGTGGTGTGGTGAGTGTAGTGCGGTGAGTGTGGTGAGTGAGGTGGGTGTAGTGTGGTGAGTGTGGTGAGTGTAGTGTGGCGAGTGTAGTGTGGTGAGTGTAGTGTGGTGAGTGTAGTGTGGTGAGTGTAGTGTGCTGAGTGTGGTGAGGTGAGTGTGGTGAGTGTGGTGAGTGTGGTTCGTGTGGCGAGTGCAGTGTGGTGAGTGTAGCGTGGTGAGTGTGGTGAGTACAGTGTGGTGAGTGTAGCGCGGCTCGTGTGGTCCGTGCGGCGAGCGAGGCCCCGTCACCCACCGAGCCACTGGGCGATGATCTGCGTGTCCACTCCCTCCATGGGCTCGCAGAGCCTCGAGACGACGGCAGCACCTGGCTGGCGAGGTAATACTCCGTGTCCAGCCGGAGCCCCTCCTGGCGCTGCAGCTGCTCAGGAGCGTAGGCTCGCTGGCTCGCCGCCAGGCCAGAACCGTCCTGCGCAAAGCCAGAAAACGACCGCCGTTGCCTCAACGCCAGAGGTCGCAAGCGGGTACCCGGTACGGGTAGGCGTGAGTCACCGGTGAGTAACCGTTTGTCACTCATTTCGGGTAAGGTACGGTAGGGAACGGGTACTCGATACCCGTACCCTACCCGATACCCGGCTACCGTACCCAGCCGGGTACGGGTAGCCGTTTGCGACCCTGGTGCGGCCGGGTACGGGTAGGCCGTGAGTCACTGGTGAGTCACCGTTTGTCACTCATTTCGGGTAGGGTACGGGTAAGGAATCAAAACCCGTTTGCGACCTTTGCTCAATGCCGGTGATGCGGCGATGGTGAGCGCCAATCGCTTGCAGAAGGAACGGCTGCCACTGGGGTGGGCTAGGGCAGCCGTGGTGATGAGACGTTGACCGCCTCGGCTGGTACGAGGGCGGGAGGTCGTGGGTTCGATCCCGACCCTGACGACGCCTGCTGCTGCTGCTGATTTGAGTCTGCGTCTCTCTCTCATCATCATCACGGTGGCTAGGAGATGTTGACTAGCTCGCCAGATCTACAGGAGGTCTTGGGTTCGACCCCGACCCTGACGACGCCTGCTGCTGCTGCTGTATATTTGGAGTCTGCGTCTCTCTCATCATCGTCATCACGGTGGCTAGGAGATGTTAACTACCTCGCCTGGTCTACACCCACCCACACCCACGCCCACCCACCCACCCACTCACCCACCCACACCACCCACGCCCACCCACACCACCCACGCCCACCCACCCACGCCCACCCACACCACCCCACCCACCCACCCACCCACGCCCTCCCAGCACCTGGCACACGACGTAGGTGACTGTGTCGCCCGCCCTCAGCCGCTTGCCCGCCTGGGAGTTGACCCAGAGGGCCACGTGCACGTGGGGCAAGGAGCGTTTGTCTGGGTAGTCCTGGGGGTCCTTGGTCAATGCCTGTGGTGGGGGGGGGGCAAGTGGGGGGGCAAGTGGGGGGGACAAGTGGCGGGGCAAGTGGGGGGGGGGGAGGAGGAGGGAGGATGAGGAGGGGGGTGTCAGCATCAATGTGAGCCCCTCAGCACTTGCGGTGAGCGACACCAACCTAGGTTGGTGTGTGGGTAGGTGTGTGTAGGTGTGTGGGTAGATGGTGTGGTAGGTGTATGGTAGGTGTGTGGGTATGTGTGTGGTTAAGTGTGTGGGTAGGTGTGTGTGTGTGTGTGGGTAGGTGTGTAGGTAGGTGTGTGGGTAGGTGTGTGGGTGTGTGTGGGTAGGTGTGTGTGGGTAGGTGTGTGGGTAGGTGGGTGGATAGGTGTGTGGTAGGTGTGGGTAGGTGTGTAGGTTGGTGTGTGGGTAGCTGTGTAGGTGTGTGTGGGTAGGTGGGTGGTGTGTGTGTNGTAGGTGTGTGTGGGTAGGTGTGTGGGTAGGTGTGTGTGTAGGTGTACATGTGTGGGNAGCTGTGTGTAGGTGTGTCAGTGTGTGTGTGTAGGCACACCTTGTGTATGTGGTACGTGTGTGTGTAGCTGTGTCAGTGTGTGTGTGTGTAGCTGTGTGTAGGTGTATCATGTGTGTGTCGTGTAGCTGTGTGTGTAGGTGTATCAGTGTGTGTGTGTAGCCACACCTTGTGTATGTGGTACGTGTGTGTGTGTAGGTGTATCAGTGTAGTGTGTGTAGCCATACCTTGTGTATGTGGTACGTGTGTGTGTGTAGCTGTGTCAGTGTGTGTGTGTGTAGCTGTTGTAGGTGGTAGGTGTGTGTGTGTAGCTGTGTCAGTGTGTGTGTGTAGCCACACCTTGTGTATGTGGTACGCGTGTGTGTGTAGCTGTGTGTGTAGGTGTATCAGTATGTGTGTGTGGGTAGCTGTGTGTGTAGCTGTGTCAGTGTGTGTGTGTAGCCACACCTTGTGTATGTGGTACGTGTGTGTGTGTAGGTGTATCAGTGTGTGTGTGGTAGCTGTGTGTGTAGGTGTATCAGTAAGTGTGTGNGTGTGTGTAGCTGTGTGTGTGTGTGTGTGTGTGTAGGCACACCTTGTGTATGTGGTACTGCTGGACGTCCACCGTGCCGTCAGCCACGCTGCGCCCCGTCTCCTCCAGGTGGCTCTGGATCTTGTCCAAGATGTCTCCGTGCGGCTGGTCGGACAGGATCTGTCCGATCACGTAGCTGGGTGGACGCCACCGTGGGACAGAGGGAGGGGAGTGATTGCAATTCAGCGTGACGCAACAACGCTGTACGTAAATAGAAACCGAAAAAAAAAAAAATAAAAAATATAATTGAAAATAATTAAATGCTCATTTAAAATAATAAAAATAAATAAAAAAATAACAAATTGAAAATAATAAAAGCAGTAAACCCACAATAAAAATAGTACAATAAAATTTTTATTTAAAATAAATCGAAAATAATAAAAGATGTTAACTACCTCGCCTGGTGTACAGGAGGTCGTGGGTTCGACCCTGACCCTGACGACGCCTGCTGCTGTATATTTGGAGTCTGCATGTCTCTCTCTCTCATCATCATCACGGTGGCTAGGAGATGTTGACTACCTCGCCTGGTATACAGGAGGTCGTGGGTTCAATCCTGACCCCTTACCCCTGCGTCTCTCTCATCATCACGGTGGCTAGGAGATGTTGACTACCTCGCCTAGTATACAGGAGGTCGTGGGTTCAATCCCGACCCCTTACCCCTGCGTCTCTCTCATCATCATCACGGTGGCTATGAGATGTTAACTACCTCGCCTGGTGTGCAGTGTTCGAGTGTGGGAAGTGAGCGTGCCTCCCCACCACCCACCACCCTCCCCGCCACCCTCCCACCACCCGCCACTCACTTGCCGCAGGCCTTGGCAAGCCGCACCAGTCGCGCCGCACGATGTCCAGGCCCTTGAGCTCCTGCCGCGTGGTGTAGGAGCCGTCGGGCTGCCGCTCGACGCTCAGCGCGGCGTACTTTTTCTTCTTGAGCAGCAGCATGGAGCGGTAGACGCCGTCCACGTCGATCTCCAGCAGGCGGTACGAGCGGTTCACCTCCGCCTTCACCTGCGGGGAGCGCCGTTCAAGTTTCAAGTTCATTTATTAGTTATAGCCAAGAGGTCGCAAACGGGTTTTGATTCCTTACCCGTACCCGCCGCACCAGGGTCGCAAACGGCTACCCGTACCTGGCGATTGCGACCTCTGGGATAGCCATGTGAGGCGCGGGTGTTGATTCTAGGAACTTGAATTGTGAGAAGAGACAAACGTGGAAATGAAAACGTCTCCCAGTGACTCACGGCCTACCCGTACCGTCCCGGCGAAGGGTCGCAAACGGTACCCGTACCCCCGGGTACGGTAGCCTATCGGTGGGTACGGGATATCGGGTACCCGGTTCGACCTCTGGTTACCCTGTGAGCCATTCGGCTGAATCGGNTGCAACCGCAACAAAGAAAAAACAAAAACATGAAAAAGAAAACATCTTCAATGATCTTTTGGTTCTTCGGTAAAGTCACGTAGAAGGGAAATAATAAAATAATAATAAAACATAACATAATATAACGTGGCTAGGAGATGTTGACTACCTCGCTTCTACGTGACTTTACCGAAAGACCAAGAAGATGAACCCGCAGTCACAAAGCTTTAAATCGAAATCAGTCGGAGTGTCAACATTTTTCAATGACCTTTAAGATCAGCGGTGACGTCACGGACACGTGGAGCCCCCCCCCNTCCCCCCCCCACACACGCATGAACCCACACGCATGCACGTCACCCCCCACGAATCTCAGTGAACCCACACCTCGCACGTGAACGCCAACGCGCGCACAAGTACGCGCGCACACGTACGCACAAAGACAAAAAAAATTAACCCGTAAAAGCAAAGTTCTTCACTATAAATGCTTTATATGCGTGGCATCGGTTTTATTTAATTATTAATTTCTGTTTTCTTGAGTAAGATCATTTTTATCACATTGGTATTTTAATTAAATATAAAAAATGTTTTCCTAAAAAGAGGAAAATTTTGGCAAAAAATTTTCACGAAAATAAATTGTCACGCACAACGAGTCTGTGTGCAAAATGTCAGCTCGATTGGATCACGGAAGTGGGTTAAAAAACGACCGAAAGATTTGTACGGTCGTAAGCGCGCAAGCAAGCAAGCAAGTGAACTTAATATAAAGGATTTAAAAAAGATCACCCCGTGTAGCCTGGAACAGACTGCTGGGCAAGTGCTGTTAGCGAGTAGCAGCAGCACCTATAGAGGCCTGCACTGTGGCACACGAGGGGTGGGTGGCGGACACCACGCCCGGCCGCCTTTGTCTCCCCAGTGGCGATGTTTACACACCGCACCAGGTACTCATTTGAGGCCGAGTCGACCTAGGAGAGGCCCAGAACCGGTTCAGATAAAATCGTCACCGGCGTTGGGAATCGAACCCGGGTGCCGGGTTCGTAGCGCGGCGTAGCGCTAAACGCTACACCCACCGCTCCCCTGCACCAGAGCTCGCAAACGGGTTTTGATTCCTACCCGTACCCTACCCGAAATGAGTGACAAACGGTGACTCACCAGTGACTCACGGCCTACCCGTACCCTACCCTACCCGTACCCTACCCGTACCCTACCCGAAATGAGTGACAAACAGTTACTCACCAGTGACTCACGGTCTATCCGTACCCGGCCGGGTACGGGTAGCCGAGTATCGGGCAGGGTACGGGTATCGGGTACCCGGTTGCGACCTCTGCCCCGCACACAACATCATCGCGGCGATCGTCAGCCCACCTTTGACCCCAGCCGGTAGACCTCGTCCAAGTCCCGGCTGTTGGTGTTGATCATTATGGAGTCCGTGTCTCCGTAGATCACCTCCAGGTTCATCTGCGTCGCACACGACCCCTGGGGTCAACAAACGGCCGCCCCCCGTCCATTGCCAGGCACATAATGGCCGGGGGTCTCCTGCCATCATCACGGTGGCTAGGAGATGTTGACTACCTCGCCTGGTGTCGTCGATTCGATCCTGACCCTGACGCCTGCTGTGTATTGAGTCTGCGTGTCTCTCTCATCATCATCACGGTGGCTAGGAGATGTTAACTACCTCGCCTGGTGTCGTGGGTTCGATCCAGACCCTGACGCCTGCTGCTGTATATTTGGAGTTTGCGTGTCTCTCTCTTCTCATCGTCATCACGGTGGCTAGGAGATGTTAACTACCTCGCCTGGTCTAGAGGAGATCGTGAGTTCTATCCAGACCCTGACACCACCTGTGCTCCCTACTGTGCCAGGCTAGGTGCAGGAGGTCACGGGACAGACCCAGCAGGTGCCTTGGGTTGACTGAGATGAGTGGCAGATGCACCACCTGTGCTCCCTACTGTGCCAGGCTAGGTGCAGGAGGTCACGAGACAGACCCAGCAGATTCCATGGGTTGACTGACTGAGATGACCGGCAGATGCACCACCTGTACCCCCCTACTGTGCCAGGCTAGGTGCAGGAGGTCACGGGACAGACCCAGCAGGTGCCACGGGTTGACCGACTGAGACGATTGCACCACCCACTCGCTCACCTTCTGCACCAGCCTCGGTGCAGCAGGATCTGGAAAAAGCAAAAGGGGGAAAAATCACGCGCCACGCGCGGACACGCGTCCCTGGAACTACGTACGCACGCATGCACGACGCACACACACACAGCACGCACGTTGACGTTCTACTGCGGGAGGGTAGCGGCGTAGCGGTACCACCCTGCCGCGCAGCCTGTGCGGAGGTTGTGAGTGTTCTTCCCGCCACTCGCAACCCCGGAGCAAGTGTGTGTGAGTGTGTGTGTGTGTGAGGTGTGAGTGAGTGTGAGTGTTGTGTNAGTGTGTGAGTGTGTGTGTGCACCAGCTGTGTGTGTGCAGTGTGTGTGTGTGCAAAGGTGGGGTGTGTGCTGTGTGTGGTGTGTGTGAGTGTGTGTGTGTGAGTACACACGTGTGTGAGTGTGTGTGTGAGTGTATGTGGGTGTGTGTGAGTGTGTGTGTGTGAGTGTGTGAGTGTGTGTGAGTGTGTGTGAGTGTGTGTGTGAGTGTATGCGAGTGTGTGTGAGTTGTGTGTGTGCAGTGTGTGTGAGTGTGTGTGCGTGTGTGTGGAGTGTGTGTGTGTGTGAGTGTGTGCGAGTGTGTGTGAGTGTGTGTGTGAGTGTATGAGTGTGTGTGTGTGAGGTGTGTGTGAGTGTGTGTGATGTGTGTGTGAGTGTGTGTGTGTGTGAGTGTGTGTGTGAGTGTGTGTNAGTGTGTGTGTGTGTGGTGTGTGTGAGAGTGTGTGTGAGTGTGTGAGTGGTGTGTGAGTGTGTGAGTGTGTGTGTGTGTGTGAGTTGGTAAGGGTGTGTATGTGACTCACCCCACCGAGTCACACTCACACACACACACTCACTCACACACACACACACAACGAGTCACACACTCACAACAACAACAACCGCCATTCGCCACTAAGTGGCGGTGACGTCACCACGATGCTTGTGCCAGGCCATGTGCACCTCACTCATACACACACGCACACACGAGTCACACTCACTCACACACACACATCGAGTCACACACACAGGACACACACATGACACACACACGACACACACACATTACACACACACACACACACAGACACACACAGACACGTGTGTGTGTGTGAGCACCTCGCGTCCCTTGAGGGTGACTAGTGCGGCCAGTGGCTTGGCGTAGAAGCGCGACAGCGAGAATCCCAGGCAGCCGTACATGCTGTTGGCAGTCAGCTTCAACGCCTTCTGACGGATGTCGTACTGGAGCGCGCCAGAGGGAGGAGGAGGGGGGGAGGTGTCGACGGATCTTTGAGTCTTTTCGGTAAAGTCATGTAGGTAAAAAAAAATTTATAGAATAAAATAAAACACAGTAATAAAATCTGTGATTTTCTTTATACTTTTATTAATTTTAATTTTTTACCTACGTATTTACACCTTCTTGGTTCTTTCGGTAAAGTCACGTAGAATGGAAATAATAAAATATAAAAATAAAACATAATAAAACAATTCTCACGACGTCGGCCACAACGTAGCAGCCGTCCTCGTGAGAACAGTCTGTCGAGAAGACAGCGTCTGATGATTATTATTTCCATTCTACGTGACTTTACCGAAAGAACCAAGAAGATGAATCCCTGCAGTCACGAAAACTTTAAATCGAAAGTTAACACATTTATAAATAGAACTCACATAAACGTTGATTATGAGATCTTTGAGGCGTCGCGAGTCCCCCCCCTCCCCGCCCCGCGTAGGTTGTTGGGGAGGTGGGGTCAAAGGGTGAGAGGTCAGGGGTGAGACTGGGTCATGCTGACCTGCATGTAGAGGTCAGGGATGAGGCTGGGGTCACACTGACCTGTGTGTAGAGGTCAGGGTTGAGACTGGGGTCACACTGACCTGTGTGTAGAGGTCAGGGGTGAGACTGGGGTCACACTGACCTACGTGTAGAGGTCAGGGTTGAGACTAAGGTCACGCTGACCTACATGTAGAGGTCAGGGTTGAGACTAAGGTCACACTAACCTGCATGTAAAGATCAGGGCTGAGACTGGGGTCACGCTGACCTACGTGTAGAGGTCAGGGGTGAGACTAAGGTCACACTGACCTGCGTGTAGAGGTCAGGGGTGAGACTAAGGTCACACTGACCTGCATGTAGAGGTCACGGAGTGAGACTAAGGTCACGCTGACCTACGTGTAGAGGTCACGGAGTGAGACTAAGGTCACACTGACCTGCGTGTAGAGGTCAGGGTTCAGGTCAGCTTGCTTCATGAGCCCCTTGACCTGCTTGCGTCGCTCCACCAGTTTGCGGATCTCCGTGGGTAGCACGCCCAGCTCCAGGCCCGAGTCGGGCAAATCCGGTATCCAGTCGGCACCCTGGTGGTGTACAAACAAAGACAAAGATATCCCCCGGTGTAGCCTTGGCAGGACGCAGGGTCAAGTGCGTCTGCAGCCTCCCATACACCCAGCCAGCCAGCCATACACCCAGCCAGCCACCCATACACCCAGCCAGCCACCCATACACCCAGCCAGCCACCCATACACCCAGCCAGCCACCCATACACCCAGCCAGCCAGCCATACACTCAGCCACCCATACACCCAGCCAACCATCCATACACCCAGCCTCCCATACACCCAGCCAGCCACCCATACACCCACCCATACACCCATACACCCAGCCAACCACCCATACACCCAGCCAACCACCCATACACCCATTCACCCAGCCAACCACCCATACACCCATACACCCAGCCAGCCACCCATACACCCATACACCCAGCCAACCACCCATACACCCAGCCAACCACCCATACACCCAGCCAACCACCCATACACCCAGCCAACCACCCATACACCCAGCCAACCACCCATACACCCACCCATACACCCATACACCCAACCAGCCACCCATACACACAGCCAGCCACCCATACACCCAACCAGCCACCCATACACACAGCCAGCCTCCCATACACTCAGCCAGCCACCCATACACACAGCCTCCCATACACCCAACCAACCACCCATACACCCAGCTAACCACCCATACACCCAGCCAGCCACCCATACACCCAGCTAACCACCCATACACCCAGCTAACCACCCATACACCCAGCCAGCCACTCATACACTCAGCCAGCCACCCATACACCCAACCAGCCACCCATACACTCAGCCAACCACCCATACACTCAGCCAACCACCCATACACCCACCCATCCACCCATACACCCAGCCAACCACCCATACACCCAGCCAACCACCCATACACCCAGCCAACCACCCATTCACCCAGCCAACCACCCATACACCCATACACCCAGCCAGCCACCCATACACCCACCCATACACCCATACACCCAGCCAACCACCCATACACCCAGCCAACCACCCATACACCCAGCCAACCACCCATACACCCAGCCAACCACCCATACACCCAGCCAACCACCCATACACCCAGCCAACCACCCATACACCCACCCATACACCCATACACCCAACCAGCCACCCATACACACAGCCAGCCACCCATACACCCAACCAGCCACCCATACACACAGCCAGCCTCCCATACACTCAGCCAGCCACCCATACACACAGCCTCCCATACACCCAACCAACCACCCATACACCCAGCTAACCACCCATACACCCAGCCAGCCACCCATACACCCAGCTAACCACCCATACACCCAGCTAACCACCCATACACCCAGCCAGCCACTCATACACTCAGCCAGCCACCCATACACCCAACCAGCCACCCATACACTCAGCCAACCACCCATACACTCAGCCAACCACCCATACACCCAGCCAGCCACCCATACACCCAGCCAACCACCCATACACCCAGCTAACCACCCATACACCTAGCCAACCACCCATACACCCATACACCCACCCATACACCCATACACCCAGCTAACCACCCATACACTCAGCCAGCCTCCCAGCCACGAGGCGTTAGCACCATTGAGGGTGAAAGAACTTTATTACAAAATGACCCCTTGCATCTAATTATCTTATAATCCACACACAAAAAGACAAAGATCCCCGTAAAGCCTTAACAGACTGCTGGGGCAAGTGCTGTTGCGAGTAGCACCTATGAAGGCCGCACGGCACACGAGGGGTGGGTGGCCAGCACCACGCCCGGCCGCCTTTGTCTCCCCAGTGGCGATGTTTACACACCGCACCAGGTACTCATTTGAGGCTGAGTCGACCTAGGGGAGGCCCGGGACCGATCGAGATCATCGCCACGGATGATGATGGCCGTGGGCGGGGATCGAACTCGGGACGCCGGGTTCGTAGCGCCGGCGCTACCGCTGCCCACNGCTCCCGACCAAACACACGCACACACACACCCACCACACTCCCGCCCAAACACTTNGAAATAAAACATAATAAAATACAATTCTCACGACGTTTCGGCCACAACGCAAGCAGCCGTCCTCAGGTGAAGAACAGGTCTGTTGGAAAGACAGCGTCTGAATGAAACACCACCAGGTTTGGAGCGTATATTTAAGCTGGGTTGGAGGGGAAGGGCGCCTTGACAAATGAATTTGCATATCAACAGAGGATTTAGAATATTTATGGGAAATGCAGATATGGGATTAGTCACTACTTGTGAAATGCGTAGGAGGTGGGCGGGGGTTTCAAAGTCATATTATGCCCGTGCATTATGCAGGATGCAGGATTAGCAGCATCAAAGGGAGGGAGTAGAGTTAGCATTAATAGAGGAAGGAATTTTAATAGTAAGGAGCTGTGGCAGTTAAACCCTCAACTAACAACACAATCACACTTTCACTCGCACACACGCAGGCAAAGATCCCCGCACAGCCTCTTAACAAGACTGTAGGGAAGTGCTGTTAGCGAGTAGCAGCAGCACCTATGAAGGCTACCGGCACCGTGGCACACGAGGGGTGGGTGGCTACCAGCACCACGCCCGGCCGCCTTTGTCTCCCCAGTGGCGACGTTCACTACACCGCCGCTACACCGGCTAACTCCATTCGAGGCTGAGCCGACCTAGGGGAGGAGGGCCCAGACACACTTGCACGCACGTCACCTGCCGGGCGGAGTGTGCTGACACACGGTGGTGAAGCAGATGTTGTACTCCTGGATGATGGACGGGTACAGGCTGTTGAAATCCAGCAGGAGAATGAATTTGTCGTAAAATCCTGCCACGCGCACAAAGACAAAGGTGTAGCCTCAACGGACTGCAGGGGCAAGTGCTGTTAGAGAGCAGCACCTGTGAAGGCTGCCGGCACCGTGGCACACGAGGGGTGGGAGGCCAGCACCGCGCCCGGCAGCCTTTGTCTCCCCAGGGGCGATGTTTACCACACCACCGCACCGCGTCGATCTTAGGGGAGAGCCCAGGACCCCGCTGTTGTTAGACGCGAGCGGGAATCGAACCCGGGTCGCTGGGTTCGTAGCGCGGCACGCTAACCACTACACCACCACTCCCCACGCACAGACACACAGACAGACACATGCACAGACACACGCACAGACACACACGCACAGACACACGCACAAGACACACACACAAAGACACACGCACAGACACACGCACAGACACACGCACAGACACACACACAANGACACACGCACAGACACACGCAGACACACGCAGACACACAGACACACACACGCACAGACACACGCACAGACACACGCACACACACACAAACACACACACAGACAAACACACACACAGACACACGCACAGACACACGCACACACACACAAACACACACACAGACAAACACACACACAGACACACGCACAGACACACACACACGCGCTACGTCCCACGTATTCATCCAGCAGCGGACAGTCCCGTGCGTGACGACATACCGACTTTGGGCTCCAGGACGAGGCCTCCAGCGTAGGCCGCCTTGCGCTTCCCCTCCCCGCTCGCCATCTTCATCTTCGTCCTGGGCGGGGGGGGGGCGTCACACGGAGACCCGTCAGGGTGTGGAGGGGGGTGAGCCAGAGGTCGCAACCGGGTACCCGATACCCTACCCGATACCCGGCTACCCGTTTGCGACCCTGGTGCGGCCGGGTACGGGTAGGCCGTGAGTCACTGGTGAGTCACCGTTTGTCACTCATTTCCCAACGTCTTGTTCTCTTCTCACAGTTCAAGTTCCTAGAATCAACCCACCGCGCCTGCAACGTGGCTTCATCCCAGAGGTCGCAATCAGGTACCCGATACCCGTACCCTACCCGTACCGGCCGGGTACGGGTAGGGTACGGGTAGGGTACGGGTACCCGATACCCGTACCCTACCCGATACCCGGCTAGCCGCCGGGTACGGGTAGGGTACGGGTAGGCCGTGAGTCACTGGTGAGTCACCGTTTGTCACTCATTTCCCAACGTCTTGTCTCTTCTCACAATTCAAGTTCCTAGAATCAACCCACCCGCGCCTGCAACATGGCTTCATCCCAGAGGTCGCAATCGGGTACCCGTACCCGTACCCTACCCGTACCCGGCCGGGTACGGGTACGGCGGGTACGGGTACCGTGGTGCGGCCGGGTACGGGTACGGGTAAGGAATCAAAACCCGTTTGCGACCTCTGGGGTGAGCGTCACACGGAGTTCTGTAATCATGTGGGTCTCTGTGTCTGTAACTTTATGAATCTCTGCGTTTGTGAGACTGTGGGTCTCGGTGTTTGTGAGCGAGTCTGTGGGTCTGTGCGTCTGTGAATGTAACTCTATGGATCTCTGCGTTTGTGAGTGTTAGTCTTTGTGTTTGTGACTCTGTGTTTTTGAGTCTCTGTCTTGGTGAGTCTGTGCTCTGTGCGTTGGTGAGTCTGTGGCTCTCTGTGTTGGTGAGTCTGTGGCTCTGTGTTGGTGAGTCTGTGTGTTGGTGAGTCTGTGGCTCTGTGTAACTCTGGTGCGTGGTGGCTCTGTGTTGGTGACTCCGTGTGTGTGTGGTGGCTCTGTGTTGGTGACTCCGTGCGTTGGTGGCTCTGTGTGGTGACTCTGTGTGTGTGGTGGCTCTGTGTGGTGACTCTGTGCGTGTGTGGTGGCTCTGTGTGGTGGCTGTGTGGTGGCTCTGTGTGGTGACTCCGTGCGTGTGTGGTGCTCTGTGTTGGTGGCTCTGTGTGGTGGCTCTGTGTTGGTGACTCCGTGCGTGTGTGGTGGCTCTGTGTTTGGTGGCTCTGTGCGTGTGTGGTGGCTCTGTGTTGGTGACTCCGAGCGTGTGTGGTGGCTCTACCTCGGCGGCCGCGCTGTTCCTGCGGCTGTACGTCTTGTCGGGGCAGATGAAGTTGCGTTGGTGGAACGCGTGGAGCAGCAGGAACTCATTCCGCTCCGAACGCCCGCCCAGCAGCGTGCGAGACTGCACAACAACAACAATCACGACGACAACAACAACAATCACGACAACAACAATGACAACCACGACAACAACAACAACCCACGATGACAACAACAATGACAACAACGACGACGACCGACAATCACGACGTCAACAATAACGACGATACCAACAAAGACAACAAAAACGAAATCGGCCACACCACCACCCACTGCCCATAGCCTTCTCTGACACACCACCACCGCCACCACCGCCACCACCGCTACCGCCGCCACCACCGCCGCCGCCGCCGCCACCACCACCACCGCCGCCACCACCACCACCACCACCGCCGCCACCACCACCGCCACCACCGCCACCACCGTCACCACCGCTACCACCGCCACCGCCGCCACCGCCACCGCCCCCACCATCACCACCGCCGCCACCACCGCCACCACCGCTACCACCACCACTACCACCACCACCGCCACCACCGCCACCACCACCACCACCACCGCTACCACGCCACCACCACACCGCCCCACCATCACCACCGCCACCACCACCATCACCACCGCCACCACCACCGCTACCACCGCCACCACCACCACCACCACCATCACCACCGCCACCACCACCACCACCACTACCACCGCCGCCGCCACCACCACACACTCCCTGGCGGTGAGGTTAAAACACACACACACACCGCGCCTCTCACCACCACCACCACCACCACCACCACCACACACTCCCTGGCGGTGAGGTTAGAACACGCACACACACACACCGCGCCTCTCCCCACCACCGACCACCACCACCGCCGCCACCACCACCACCACCACACACTCCCTGGCGTGAGGTTAGAACACGCACACACACACACCGTGCCTCTCCCCACCACCACCACCACCACCACCACACACTCCCTGGCGGTGAGGTTAGAACACGCACACACACACACCGTGCCTCTCCCCACCACCACCACCACCACCACACACTCCCTGGCGGTGAGGTTAGAACACGCACACACACACACCGTGCCTCTCCCCACCACCACCGCCGCCACCACACACTCCCGGCCGCTCACCAGCAAATTGCCGGCGATGCAGGTGATCTGGTGAGCCAGCGGCAGGGCGTTGAGCTCGCTCATGATGCTGAGCGCGTGCCGAGCGTCGGTGAGGTGTGCGACGCCATGTCCAGCAGGCGCTGCGAGTTGCTGTGGAACGAAGGGGACGATTACGATGGTTATTTATAAACCAGGAGGAAGAGAGGGGGGGGGGTGAGGACAGGGGGGTTAGGATGGAGCAGAGGTCGCAACCGAGTACCCGATACCCGCACACACACGCACGCACACACACCAACACACGCACGCACCAACACGCGCATGCACACACCAACACACGCACACACCAACACACACACACACGCACGCACACACCAACACGTGCATGCACACACCAACACACGCACACACCAACACACACACACACGCACACACACGCTCACACACACCAACACACGCACCCACCAACACACGCACACACCAACACACGCACACACCAACACACCAACTCACGCGTAGGCGGCCGCGACGCTTTCTGCGGAGAACGTCTCCCGCTTGGTCCTGAGCAGCGAGGCGACCAACTCGTCGAGGTCGTAGCTCCTGCAGCGCACGAGCTCACGGGCCGACGTCTTCACGTCGCACACCACGCGCCCGCAAGTCGCCAGGCGCTCCACCACGCGCCGGCCCTGCCACGCCACACACACCGTCACCACCGCCACCACCGTCACCACCGTCACCACCGCACCGTCACCCCGCACCGACACCACGCCCACCGTCACCACCGTCACCACGCCCACAGTCACAAACACCACGTGCCGGCCCTGCCACGCCTCGGCGCACACACCGTCACCACCGTCACCACCGTCACCACGCAACGACACCACGCCCACCGTCACCACCGTCACCACCGTCACCACCGTCACCACCGTCACCACGGTCACCACCGTCACCACCGTCACCACCGCCACCACCGTCACCACCGCCACCACCGTCACCACCGTCACCACCGTCACCACGCCCACCGTCACAAACACCACGCGCCGGCCCTGCCACGCCACGGCGCACACACCGTCACCACCGTCACCACCGTCACCACCGTCACCACCGTCACGGACGCCAAACGCACCGTCACGGACACACCACCCCCATCCACAACGGACACGGTCACCCGCACCGTCACGGACACCAAACACACCGTCACAGACACCACGCCCACCGTCACCACCCCCACCGTCGCTGACTCGGAGAGAGGACGACTCAGAGAGAGAGAGGACGACTCAGAGAGAGAGAGGACGACTCAGAGAGAGAGAGGACGACTCAGAGAGAGAGAGAGGACGATTCAGAGAGAGAGAGGATGACTCAGAGAGAGAGAGAGGACGACTCAGAGAGAGGACGACTCAGAGATAAAGAGGACGATTGAGAGGACGACTCAGAGAGAGAGGACGACTCAGAGAGAGAGGACGACTCAGAGAGAGAACGACTGAGAGAGAGAGGACGATTGAGAGACGACTCAGAGAGCGAGAGAGAGATGACGACTCAGAGAGAGAGAGAGAGGACGACTCAGAGAGAGGACGACTCAGAGAGGAGACGGTCGACCCGCTCACCCCGAGGCGAGCATCGCTGAGCGACGCAGGCGGCTCAGCTTGCTCCAGTGCGGCACCTTCAACGCCGCGATCCTCTGCAGCAGCACCTCCAGGTCGAAGCCGACGATGTCGTGGCCCTGCACAGCAGAGGTCGCAAACGGTTTTGATTCCTTACCCGTACCCGTACCCGGCCGCACCAGGGTCGCAAACGGGTACCCGTACCCGGCCGTACCCGTACCCTACCCGTACCCGGCCGGTACGGGTAGGGTACGGGTAGGGTACCCGATTGCGACCTCTGGGATGAAGCCATGTTGCGGCGCGGGTGGGTTGATTCTATGAGAAGAGACAAGAAATGAGTGACAAACGGTGACTCACCAGTGACTCACGGTCTACCCGTACCCTACCCGTACCCGTACCCTACCCGTTTCGATTGCAACACACGGGGGTGTAATTTTCGATTTAAAGCTTTCGTTACTGCAGGGATTTATCTTCTTGGTTCTTTCGGTAAAGTCACGTAAAGTCACGTAGAATGGAAATAATAAAATAATAAAAATAAAACATAATAAAATAATTCTCACGACGTTTTGGCCACAACGCAAGCAGCCGTCCTCAGGTGAAGAACAGGTCTTTCGGAAAGACAGAGTCTGAATGATGATGCTGTGTTGAGTCTATGGGCAGTGTTGAGTCTATGGTGCAGTGTTGAGTCTATGGTGCAGTGTTGAGTCTATGGTGCAGTGTTGAGTCTATGGTGCAGTGTGTGAGTCTGTGGTGCAGTGTTGAGTCTGTGGTGCAGTGCTGAGTCTGTGGTGCAGTGTTGAGTCTATGGTGCAGTGTTGAGTCTGTGGGCAGTGTTGAGTCTGTGGTGCAGTGTTGAGTCTATGGTGCAGTGTTGAGTCTATGGGCAGTGTTGAGTCTATGGTGCAGTGTTGAGTCTATGGGCAGTGTTGAGTCTATGGGTAGTGTTGAGTCTATGGGCAGTGTTGAGTCTATGGGCAGTGTTGAGTCTATGGGCAGTGTTGAGTCTATGGGCAGTGTTGAGTCTATGGGCAGTGTTGAGTCTATGGGCAGTGTTGAGTCTATGGTGCAGTGTTGAGTCTATGGGCAGTGTTGAGTCTATGGGCAGTGTTGAGTCTATGGGCAGTGTTGAGTCTATGGGCAGTGTTGAGTCTATGGCAGTATAAATTTCGATTTAAAGCTTTCGTGACTGCAGGGATTCATCTTCTTGGTTCTTTCGGTAAAGTCACGTAGAATTGAAATAATAAAAATAAAACATAATAAAATAATTCTCGCGACGTTTTGGCCACAACGCAAGCAACCGTCCTCAGGTGAAGACCAGGTCTGTCGAGAAGACAGCGTCTGAATGACATACCTGAGGACGGCTGCTTGTGTTGTGGCCGAAACGTCGTGAGAATTATTTAATGTTTTATTTTTATTATTTTATTATTTCCATTCTACGTGATGACTTTACCGAAAGAACCAAGAAGACACGGGGGTGTGTTCCAATCGAAACGTATTTCTACGTGACTTTACTGAAAGAACCAAGAAGATGAATCCCTGCAGTCACGAAAGCTTTGAATCAAGACAGGGACACGTGTGCGTCTCTCACCACGAGGACGTCCGGGTCCGTCACGTGGATCTTCGCCAGCAGGAAGCCGAGAAGCGTTCGCTCCGTTGGGAAGACCTCCATCTTCATCGACTGCGCAGACACGCCGTGAACACACGCAGTGACACACACAACAACAACAACAACCGCCATTCGCGACTAAGTGACGGTGACATCACCACAGGTGCACTTCGAGGCCACGTGAAGTGTCGAACCCTCCTCGCTGGGAGGAGGTCACGGGACAGACCAGCAAGTGCCGTGGGTTGACTGAGATGAGTGGCAGATGCACCACCTGTGCCCCCTACTGTGCCAGGCTAGGTGCAGGAGGTCACGGGACAGACCCAGGTGCCGTGGGTTGACTGAGATGAGTGGCAGATGCACCACCTATGCCCCCTACTGTGCCAGGCTAGGTGCAGGAGGTCACAGGACAGACCCAGCAGGTGCCGTGGGTTGACTGAGATGGCTGGCAGATGCACCACCTGTGCCCCCTACTGTGCCAGGCTCGGTGCAGGAGGTCACGGGACAGACCCAGCAGGTGCCGTGGGTTGACTGAGATGAGTGGCAGATGCACCACCTGTGCCCACTACTGTGCCAGGCTAGGTGCAGGAGGTCACGGGACAGACCCAGCAGGTGCCGTGGGTTGACTGAGATGAGTGGCAGATGCAACACCTGTGCCCCCTACTGTGCCAGGCTAGGTGCAGGAGGTCACGGGACAGACCCAGCAGGTGCCACGGGTTGGCAGACCCGAGATGAAGACCAGCTGTTACCCCCTACTGTGCCAACTTGCTGTGCTTTAGCCACCCGACGCCCCGCTCGTTGTTGTGAGCGTCGCTCCTCTGCCCTCTGTTGTTGCTGGAGGGCGACTGCCTCCAACTGCCCAGCAGTGGCGTCCTTCACGAGCCTCCTCCACTGAGGCCGATCTTAACACCGCTGGTACCGGTCTCCGGCAAGTCCACTCAGCTCCACGTCCTACCGTACCGCGTCAGCCAACGCTCTCCAACACAAACGCAGCCTCTCGCTCGCTCGCAGCGCCACCCCCTTCAAGACGCAATCGTTCATTTCTTAAGGACGCCACCGGTCATTTCTTAAGGACGCCCACCCCCTCACCTGTTTCTTGAGTACGTCCTGGAGGTTGAAGGGAAAGATGCAGTCCCCGGGTTTGCAAATTGCTGCGGGGGGCGAGTTCAAGTTGATGTATTAGGTATCGCCCTGTGAGCCATTCGGCTCTTGAATCGGGTGCAACCGCAACAAACAAAAACATGAACAAAAAACATCTTAAAGTGAATATGTGACTAAGTGCAAACAGAAAATCAGACACACACACAGACACACAAAGATAACAAAGATCCCCCATATAGCCTTAACAGACTGTAGGGGCAAGTGCTATGAAGGCCGGAACGGTACACGAGGGGTGGGTGGCCAGCACCACGCCGACCGACACGGACACACACACACGGACACACACACACACACACGGACACACACAGACACACACACACACACACACGGACACACACAGGCACATACCGGAGAAGAGATGGAATGGGGTCTGGAGCTTTGTCGACTGGAAGGCCTTGTGAACCAGCACTCCGACTACAACCTCCACACACGCACAAAGGTCCCCCGCGTAGCCTTAACAGACTGTCGGGGCAAGTGCTGTTTGCGAGAAGCAGCTCATCCTGAAGGCGGGCGGGCATGGGCATGATCTACGAGTGCCAAATGAGTTGTAGATTATTAGTTGAAATGTGTATTATTTAACTGAACCCAATTGCTATCACCACTCAAGTGCAGAAATTAAAGTTGACTTCAGTGCAAGAAGACACTTTGAGAGGCGTTTGGGACGAGTTCAACCATCGTCTCGATGTTGTCCGCACAGCAGGTGGAGGGGGGGCACAGGGCATTTAAAAAATGTTCAGTAAAACTTGACTCATTAAACCGTTTGTGACTTTTGTGTAATTGTAACGTGTTGCCATCGTGAAGCATACTGCTTTGAAATTGGGTCCATCTTTTTTTTAAACACCCCTGCATGATGCATCGTCTTCTAAACCGATTGGCCAACACCAGAGCCAGCAGCTGCCTTCTTTAGGGCCTAGTCTCACTACCAGTGTCAGAGCAGAGAGCAGCGGCAATAGGCAAAACATTTGGTGTCACCCCGATCGTGTGTCCGAAGCGGTAACCGACCGTCACGTTTTGTTTACGCGACAGCAAACCGGACCCGGTTGGCTGTCGTCGGCCGGTACTTGCGCACGATCTAACCCCCCCCCAAATCACATGGGTAGCGGGCGAATGCACGACGCCCGCGTCAAACGTGATATGCCACCAATGCGGGGTGGAATGGGGGGGTTGGTGGGTTAGCGACCTCGTTCTGGTGGGTCCTGTGGTTGGGCAGCGTCTTCATGGAGAGAGCCATGACCACCAGCGGAGGTGGAGGAACGTCCTTGACGGCACTGAGGAGGTCCGGGCGCGAGCACAGGCACTCGACTCGGCACCAGCTCACGGGACGAGCGATCAGCTCTACGCACAAAGGCAAAGATCCCTCCGTATAGCCTTAACGGACTGTTGGGGCAAGTGCTGTTAGTGAGCTCTACGGAGACACACACACACACACACTCACTCACAACGATAACGATCCCCGTATAGCCTTAACGGACTGTTGGGGCAAGTGCTGTGAGCTCTATGGACACACACACACACACCAAGCATATACACACTCACCCACACCCTCACACAAACAACCGACATTCGCCACTAAGTGGCGGTGACGTCACCACGACGCTTGCGCCAGGCTATGTGCACTTTAAGTGTCAAACGGCCGCTGGTAGGAGGTTACGGGACCAATCCAAGTGCCGTGGGTCAACGGACTCTCACACACGGTCAAATATACACACACAAAGCAATCATACACACACACACCCAAACACACCGCAATCATACACACACACACCCAAACACACACCGCAATCATACACACACACCCACACACACCGCAATCATACACACACAACCAAACACACACCACAATTATACACACACACCCACACACACCGCAATCATACACACATCGACACACACAGCAATCATCCAAACACACCCAAACACACACCTACACACACAATCAAATACACACACCCACACACACCTACACACACCACAATCATACACACACACCCAAACACACACCACAATCATACACACACACCAAAACACACACCCACACACACCACAATCATACACCCACACCCAAACACACACACCACAATCATACACACACACCCAAACACACCGCAATTATACACACACACTCAAACACACGGTCACACACACAGCAATCATACACACACTGACACACACCGCAACCATACACACATACGCAAACACACGGTCACGCACACACACACACAGCAATCACACACACACCCATAAATGTAGCCTTAACAGACTGTAGGGGCAAGTGCTGTTAGCGAGTAGCACCTATGAAGGCTACCGGCACTGTGACACACGAGGGGGTGGGTTGGCCAGCACCACGCCCGGCCGCCTTTGTCTCCCCAGTGGCGATGCTTTTCATATCGCACCAGGTATTCATTTGCATCGGTTAAAATAAATAATCATCACCAGTGTTGGTGGCTGTGTGTGTGTGTGCGTGCGTCTGTGTGTGTGAGCGTGTGTGTGTGCGTGCGTCTGTGTGTGTACGTCTGTGTGTGCGTGTGCCTGTGTGTGTGAGCGTGTGTGTGTGCGTGCGTCTGTGTGTGTGCGTGAACGTGTGTGTGTGCGTGCGTCTGTGTGAGCGTGTGTGTGCGTGCGTCTGTGTGTGTGTGAGCGTGTGTGCGTGCGTCTGTCTGTGTGTGTGCGTCTGTGTGTGTGAGAGCGTGTGTGTGTGCGTGTGTGCGTGCGTGCGTCTGTGTGCATGCATCTGTGTGTGCGTGCGTCTGTGTGTGTGCGCGAGCGTCTGTGTGTGTGTGAGCGTGCGTGCGTCTGTGTGTGTGCGTGCGTCTGTGTGAGCGTGTGTGAGTGCGTCTGTGTGTGTGTGAGCGTGTGTGTGTGTGCGTGCATCTGTGTGTGTGCGTGCGTGCGTCTGTGCGTGCGTGTCTGCGTGAGCGTGTGTGCGTGCGTGCGTGCGTCTGTGTGTGTGCGTGCATGTGCGTGCGTGTGCGTGAGCGTGTGTGTGCGTGTATGTGTGCGTGCGTGCGCGTGTGTGTGCGTGCGTGTGTGTGCGTCAGTGTGTGTGCGTGCGTGTGCGTGAGTGCGTGCGTGAGCGTGTGCGTGCGTGCGTGCGTCTGTCTGCGTGCGTGTGCGTGCGCGCGTGTGTGTGTGTGCGAGCGTGTGCGTGCGTGTGTGCGAGCGTGCATCTGTGTGTGTGTGTGCGTGCGTGCGTGTGTGTGTGCGTGCGTGTGTGCGAGCGTGCGTCTGTGTGTGTGTGCGTGTGTGTGTGCGAGCGTGCGTCTGTGTGTGCGCGCGTGTGCGTGCGTGTGCGTGAGCGTGTGCGTGAGTGTGTGTGCGTGCGTGCTGTACGTGGGGAGGCCACGTGCAGCCAGCAGGGCCCGTGAACTCCGCGCGTCACCAGCAGGCGCTCCAGGCTCGAGGTGCTGGAGCCGAACACGCGGGAGAACGTCTGCCCACACAGGTCGGCCGGCACCGCCGGGTACTGCGCCTGCAACAACAACGTCACAACAACAACGTCGCAACAACAACGTCACAACAACAACGTCGCAACAACAACGTCACAACAACAACGTCACAACAACAACGTCACAACAACGTCACAACAACAACGTCACAACAACAACAANGTCACAACAACAACGTCACAACAACAACAATGGCGAGGTGGTGTTGGCGGCGGTGGTAGCGACTTTTAGCTCGCCATCGAACAAAGATGGCCACTGCATCGCACACTTTCAGATGCTGTGGACACTACACTATACACTACACTATACACTTAACTATACACTACGCTACAAACTACTATACACTACGCTATACACAACGCTACAAACTACTATACACTACACTATACACTACGCTACAAACTACTATACACTACACTATACACTACGCTACAAACTACTATACAGTACACTTTACACTACACTATACACTACGCTACAAACTACTATACACTACACTATGCTACAAACTACTATACACTACACTACAAACTACTATACACTACACTACAAACTACTATACACTACACTATACACTACACTTTTAGCTAACAATCGAACAAAGATGGTCACTGCATCGCACACTTTCAGATGCTATAGACGACATTAAACACTACACTATACACAACTATATACTACACTATACACATGATACACTACACTATAAACTACACTTTAAGATACAACACTATACACTACACTATATACAACACTATACACTACACTTTTAGCTAGCTATCGAACAGATGGTCACTGCTTTGCGCACTTCCACATGCTATATACATTACACTACACATTTTGCTAGCCATCGAAAAAAGGTAGTCAGTGTATCGTGCACTTTCAGATGCTGCATACACTACATTATACACTACACTCGACCCTACACAATACACTAACACTATTGGCTAACCATGGAACAAAGATGGCCACCGCATCGCGTACCCGTACCCAGCCGGGTAAGGGTATGGGTACCCATACCCTACCCGATACCCGGCTACCCGTACCCGGCCGGGTACGGGTACCCGTTTGCGACCCTGGTGCGGCCGAGTACGGGTAGGCCGTGAGTCACTGGTGAGTCACCGTTTGTCACTCATTTCCCAACGTCTTGTCTCTTCTCACGATTCTAGTTCCTAGAATCAACCCACCCGCGCCTGCAACATGGCTTCATCCCAGAGGTCGCAATCGGGTACCCGATACCCGTACCCTACCCGTACCCGGCCGGGTACGGGTAGGGTACGGGTACCCTTTGTGACCCTGGTGCGGCCGGTACGGGTACGGGTAAGGAATCAAAACCCGTTTGCGACCTCTGATCTACGCCCACGCCCCGGGAGGGAATTCTTTCAGCGTAAACTTTCGTCACCTACGTCGGACGCTGAGACGGAGCGACAAAACCGGCTCCGGCATCGCGAGGCACGCCGACGAAAGACCGCGGATCGGGGAGGGGGGGTGGGAAGGCCGCCCATCATCCAGGATGGTCATGTCTCCGCGCCGCTTCTCGGTGGCAGCCCCAACAGTCTGGAACGCTATCCCTCTGCACATTCGCAGCATCACCTCAATCGCCTCCTTCAAGAGACACTTAAAAACTCACCTCTACAATCGCGCTTTCGAGCGACTCTGAGCTTGGCTCCGCGCCTCTGAGTTGCGGCCACTACGTCTGCAAATTTGCGCGCGTTACAAATTGTACTATTATTATTTCAACGAGCAACGGCGCGCATCGGGAGGGCGGGAGAGCTCACTGACCAGATACTTGACCTCCAGGTACTCGACTGAACGGGGACGTCCTTGTTTTCAAAGGCATAGCACTTCTCCACTTTCTGCGGTGCACAGGCAGACAGGTTAGAGTCCGTTCAGGAGGCTTTCGCGAACAATATCATCCACGACGCTGGTTTATTTTGGGTTACATCGCGTAAATGTATCAATGTGTCGTTACACCCGCCANCACCCGACACGGGTTTAACGACACATTTAAATATTTACGCGATTAAACCCAAAAAAAACCCTGTATTATAGAGGTTAGACTTCGCGCACGCACGCACGCACACACCCGCACGCACGCACACACACGCACGAACGCACACACACACGCACGTACGCACGCACACACGCACGAACGCACACACACACGCACGCACACACCCACACACCCACACACGCACACACACGCGCGCGCGCACGCACACACACGCACGCACACACACGCACGCACACACACACGCACGCACGGACAGACCCAGCAGGTGCCATGGGTTGGCTGACTGAGACGACTGGCAGATGCACCGCCTGTACCCCTACTGTGCCAGGCTAGGTGCAGGTCACGGGACAGACCAGCAGGTGCCATGAGGTTGGCTGACTGAGACGACTGGCAGATGCACCGCCTGTATCCCCTACTGTGCCAGGCTAGGTGCAGGAGGTCACGGGACAGACCAGCAGGTGCCATGGGGTTGGCTGACTGAGACGACTGGCAGATGCACCACCTGTGCCCCCAACTGCACCCCGACTGGCGTCTGTGCACAACCCCGACTTTCGTCTTTACACAAACAAAGATCCGTCGTATAGCCTTAACAACCTGTTGGGGCAAGTGCTGTGAGCGAGCACAAATGAAGGCCGCAACGGTACACGAGGGGTGGGTGGCCAGCACCACGGGTCCGGCCGCCTTTGTCTCCCAGTGGCGATGTTTACACACAGCCCCAGGTACTCATTTGAGGCCGAGTCGAACTAGGGGAGGGCCAGGATCGGTTGACAGGTGTTGGTGGTGGTGTCCGTGAGCGGGAATAGAACTCGGGTCGCAGGGTTCGTAGCGCAGCGCGCCGACCGCTGCACCACCACTCCCCACACACAGACACACAAAGACAAAGATCCCCGTATAGCCTTAACAGACTGTAGGGGCAAGTGCTTTTAGCGAGCACCTATGAAGGCCGGAACGGTACACGAGGGGGTGGGTGGCCAGCACCACGCCCGACCGCCTTTGTCTCCCAGTGGCGATGTTTACACACCGCACCAGGTACTCATTTAAGGCCGAGTCGACCTAGGGGAGGCCCAGGACCGGTTCAGATAATCGTCACTGGTGTTAGCCGAGAGCGGGAATCGAACTCGGGTCGCCAGGTTCATAGTGCAGCGCGCTAACCGCTCCCACACACACAGCACACACACACACACACACACAGACACACACACTAACACACAGACACACACACAGACACACACAAAACACACACACAGACACNCACACACAGACACACACAGACAGACACACACAGACACACACAGACACACACAGACACACACACTACACACACAGACACAGACACACACACACACACACACACACAACACACACTAACACACAGACACACACACACAGACACACACACACACAGACACACACACACACAGACACACACACACAGACACACACACAGACACACACACACACACACACAGACACACAAACACAGCTCACCCTGATCTTGAACTTCATGATGCGGAACTTGTCGGCGAGCGAGTTGAACTCCTCGTACACATCCTTCATGGAGATGGGCGCGTCATCAACGGCAAGACCCGTCTTCACGTCCACGCGCTAAGGCGGCGGTGGGGGGGGGGGCAGGGGGGGCGAACGAGGGGGCAGGCGGGCGTCAAGTAAATAAAAACACCGCAAATAAAATGACAGACGTCGTCCGTGCGTCCGTGCGAAACGAGAGGGACGCACGGACGACGTCTGTCATTCTATTTGCAGCAGACCACAGGCGGTTAAATTTAGATGTAAAGCTTTCGTGACTGTAGGGATTCATCTTGTTGGTTCTTTCGGTAAAGTCACGTAGAAGGGAAATAATAAATAATAAAAATAAAACATAATGAAATAATTCTCACGACGTTTCGGCCACAACGCAAGCAGCCGTCCTCAGGTGAAAACGGGTCTGTCGAGGCGACATTCAGACGCTGTCTCCCCGACAGACCTGTTCCTCACCTGAGGACGGCTGCTTGCGTTGTGGCCGAAACGCCGTGAGAATTATTCGTATTAAAAGTTTATTATTTCCCTTCTACGTGACTTTACCGAAAGAACCAAGAAGAGGTTTACCCATCCTCTTGCGCTGGAAGAAACGTCTCGGATTGACCGGTGATCGTTAGCCACGAGAGAGGGGTGGTTGTGTGTGGGTAGGTGGTGGTGTGGTGTGGGAGAGTGGGTGGTATGGGGGGTGGTGTGGGGGGTGGTGGGGTCGCACCTTGTCGCGAGGGAGCAGGTACAGGCAGCGCTCGATGTTCTGAATGGTGACGCAGCAGCTGACGTACGACCGAGTGTCCTCCAGCAGCACTTTGCCGAACAGGTAAACCACACCTGGACAGACGCACGAAAAAGATCCCCCGTATAACTTTGAACACAGCGGTCCCCAACCATTTTGGCACCAGGGACCGGTTTTGTGGGAGACAATTTTTTGACGAACCGGGGGGGGGGGGGGGGGGGGGGTTCATCATTGGGTTTTTCTCCCCTTTTAAAAGAAGCTCTCCAGCGTAGAGGTCGCAACCAGGTACCCGATACCCGTACCCTACCCGATACCAGAAACCCGTACCCAATCGGGTACGGGTACCCGTTTGCGACCCTGGTGCGGCCGGGTACGGGTAGACCGTGAGTCACTGGTGAGTCACCGTTTGTCACCCATTTCCCAACGTCTTGTCTCTTCTCACAATTCAAGTTCCTAGAATCACCACCCGCGCCTGCAAATGGCTTCATCCCAGAGGTCGCAATCGGGCACCCGTACCCTACCGATACCCGGCCGGGTACGGGTAGCCGGGTATCGGTAGGGTACGGGTACCCGTTTGCGACCCTGGTGCGGCCGGGTACGGGTAAGGAATCAAAACCCGTTTGCGACCTCTGCTCCAGCGACGTTGGTTTCTTACTCATTGTGGCTACTAGGGTTAGATTCTCAGCTTACCAAAACAGTGCGGGAAAGAGGAGCGGATGGACGTGGAGAATAAAACAATGGGGGCAGGCCACGCGCTGACTCACCGCTCTCACATCCTGCTGCTGTGCTGCCCGGTTCATAACAGGCCACGGACCGGTACCGGTCCACGGCCTGTTGGGGACCCCTGCTTTAACAGACTGCTGGGGCAAGTGCTGTTAGCGAGCAGCACCTATGAAGGCCGGCACGGCACACGAGGGGTGGGTGGCCAGCACCACGCCNGCCGCCTTTGTCTCCCCAGTGGCGATGTTACCACAGCCGCCAGCTGCTACCATCACCCACCAGCTGTTACCATCGCCCACCAGCTGATACCAAAGGCCATCAGCTGGTACCATAATCCCACCAGCTGTTACCAAAGGCCATCAGCTGGCACCATAATCCCATCAGCTGGCACCATAATCCCATCAGCTGTTACCATGGTCTTCGACCCGACACTAGGGCCCACAAGCCGACTCCGCGGCGGACCACCGTGACGGCACACGCACCGGGCTGGGCGAAGGGTCCTCGTGAGCGTCGATCCAGTAGAAGCGCAACACGTCGGCGCCACCGTCCGTGCGGTGCAGAGGCAGTGATCCTTCCTCCAGCATCACCGCCGCCACCTCCTCGGTGGCCAGCACCTCCGCCCCCTCGTCGTCCCAGCTCAAGCTGCTGGTCGGGCAAACACGGACAAGGGTGGGTTTAATTTTCGATTTAAAGCTTTGGTGACTGCAGGGATTCATCTTCTTGGTTCTATGGTAAAGTCACGTAGAAGGGAAATAATAATAAAACATAATAAAATACAATTCTCACAACGTTTCGGCCACAACGCCGTCCTCAGGTGAAGAACAGGTCTGTCGGAAAGACAGCGTCTGAATGAACGACAGCGTCTGAATGAACGACAGACCTGTTCTTCACCTGAGGACGGCTGCTTGCGTTGTGGCCGAAACGTCGTGAGAATTGTTTTATGTTTTATTTTTATTATTTTATTATTTCCCTTCTACGTGACTTTAGCGAAAGAACCAAGAAGAAGGGTGGATTTACCCCNACCACCTCCTCACACGCACCTTCAAGTTCACTCTCACCTCACCCCGTCACCGCAGTTGTAGCCTTTTCGCAATAAAAAATGTTGTTGGGGCAGAGGTTGCCAATAGCGAGCTGCCCCTACGAAGGCCGGCACAGCACACTAAGCTATTAAACTAAAGTCTTCTTTTCAAACGAGAGAGAGAGAGACACGCAAACTCCAAATATACAGCAGCAGGTGTCAGGGTCGCGATCGAACCCACGACCTCCACACCGCCTAGCCACGGTGATGATGAATGAGAGAGACGCAGACTCCAAATATACAGCAGCAGGTGTCAGGGTCGGCATCGAATCCACGACCTCCTGTAGACCAGGCGAGGTAGTTAACATTTAATAGCCACCGTGATGATGATGATGAGAGAGACGCAGACTTCAAATATACAGCAGCAGGCGTCAGGGTCGGGATCGAACCCACGACCTCCTGTAGACCAGGCGAGGTAGTCAATATCTCCTAGCCACCGTGATGATGAGAGACGCAGACTCCAATATACAGCAGCAGGTGTCAGGGTCGCGATCGAACCCACGACTTCCTGCACACCGGGCGAGGTAGTTAACATCTCCTAGCCAGTGATGATGATAGGACGCAGTCCAATATACAGCAGCAGGCANGGTCGGGTTCGAACCCCTGTGGCGAGGTTCATTTAATACCAGGTGATGATGATTGAGAGGAGAGCAGACCCCAGCAGCAGGCATCATCAGGGTCGGCATCGATGACCGTGCCGGGAGTAGAACTCCTGCCACCGTGATGATAGAGAAGCGCAGACCAAATATACAGCAGAGCAGGCGTCAGGGTCGGGATCGAACCCACGACCTCCTGCACCCGGGCGAGGTAGTTAACATCTTAGCCACCTGATGATGAGAGAGAGACGCGACTCGAATATACAGCAGCAGGTGTCATCGGGCGAACCCACGACTCTCACGGGGGGGGGGGGGCGACTGTCATGGTCACCTGCTGGTGGACGACTCTTCCTTCTTGACCTTCACCTCCACGGCGGAGTCCACCGCTGGGCCCTCCTCGTCCATCGCCTCAAGGAAGTCGGCGTCGTCAAAGTCGGCCACAGCCTCCGCCTGAGCTCCTACGACGATGACAACAACAACAGCAGCAACAACAGCAGCACAACAGCAGCAGCAACAACAACAGCAGCAACAACAACAGCAGCAGCAACAACAACNCAAGCAACAACAACAACAGCAGCAGCCAACAACAGCAACAACAGCAGCANCAACAGCAGCAACAACACAGCAGCAACAACAACAGCAACAACAACAGCACAACACAACAACAGCAGCAACAACAGCAACAACAACACAGCAGCAGCAACAACAACAGCAACAACAGCAGCAACAACACAGCAACAACAGCAGCAACAACAGCAACAACAGCAGCAGCACAACAGCAGCAACAGCAGCAGCAGCAACAACAACAGCAGCAACAACAGCAGCAGCAACAACAGCAACAACAAACAACAACAGCAGCAACAACTCAGCAACAACAGCAACAACAACAGCAACAACAACATCAGCAACAACAGCAGGTAGAAATAAATATTATGATTCTGATACCTGGTAAAATAAAAATAGTTGAGTTGTATTTTTATATTTGCTTTGTTAAGTGACTTGTTTACCTTCCCATACTTTGCACTGATATCGTGTTTGTGTGTATTGTTGTTGTTGTTTGTAACAACATTGGAACCTCATTTGCCAGTAAAAAATATAATTTTTTTTTTACCCTTTTATCTGGCAACAAAACTGACACCTTTTTTACAAGGAGTCATGTTTGCATAGACCACAATACCTGCAGCCATAATGCAAACAAAAACAACTCTGATAATGTATGCACTGTCCTTGAAGTTGATTGGTCCACACCGAGACAGCTTTCCTTAGAGCCTAGTCTCACATGGTGTGGACCAAATGACGCCAAAAGGCGCACCCATGTGAGACTAGGCTCTACGGAAAGCTGTCTCGGGTGTGAACCAATCAACTTCAAGGACAGTGCATACATTATCAGAGTTGTGTGTTTTGTTTGCATTCCGACTGCAGGTATTGTGGTCAATGCAAACATGACTCCTTGTAAAAAGGTGTCAGTTTTGTTGCCAGATAAAAGGGTAAAAAAACAATTATCATATTTTATACTGGCAATGAGGTTCCAATGGTGTAAATGGTTACCCGAGCTCTCATACTCTGATGGTGCACTGTCTTTGAGTTGTGCGCCTTTTGGCGTCATCTGGTCCAACACCATGTGAGACTAGGCTCTAAGGAAAGCTGTCTCGGGTGTGGACCAATCAACTTCAAGGACAGTGTATACATTATCAGAGTTGTGTGTTTTTGTTTGCATTATGACAGCAGGTATTGTGGTCAATGCAAACATGACTCCTTGTAAAATGTCAGTTTTGTTGCCAGATAAAAGCAATTATCATTTTTTTTGCTGCCCCATGAGGGTAGGGTGGTAGGGTAGGGTACGGGTAGGGTCGGGTACGGGTAGGCCGTGAGTCACTGGTGAGTAGCCGTTTGTCACTCATTTCGGGTAGGGTACAGGTAGGGAACGGGTAGGGTACATTTGGACCCGGTGGGTACGGGTAGGGTAAGGANTACCCGTTTGTGACCCTGGCCCCGCCCGTCCAAGCAGCNGACACACAGGCCACGTGACGGCGCGAGAGAGATCGCAACGCATCACGGCGCTCGCTCCTCACCTCCCTCCTCCAGTTCCGCGCCGTTGCCCTCCCATCCTCCTGCCCGTTGCCTCCTGGGAGACCGCCCTTCCTGCTTGGAAGGCTTGACGCTTCCTGTTTGGGGGCTCTGGGAGGGGCCTGACGTCCGGGTTCAACGTCAGTCGCGGTGGTGGGGGTCGTCGTCGCCGCCGTGGCCTCGGCTGTCGACGTCCCCGGTGACGGAGAAGCCGCCAGGGCGGGTGGAGACTTTGTTTACAAAACGGACGTCCAGTGGAAGTACACTTCTCACTTACCACATTACATATGCTACTCCATACTACTGTAGGGATGTTAGATAGAGGGCCGTTATGCATGGCAGCCTATGGGGAAGAAACACAGTAGGCGGGGCTACGTGTGTGCACAGGAGATGCCCTCTGCGACGTCCGAGCCAGACACCTGGGGGGGCTGGTTCGGCGTTACGATCCCCGGCCCGCCCTCAAGGAGGGTCGGTATAAAAGGGTCGTCATATGGGTTTAGTCAGTGATGTTATAGTTAAGCTAAGAAGTCGGAAGACGTCGTAGCTAGAGCCCTGGACTCCCCTGATCGCCGCCCTTATCAGGGCCCCACGGGATCAGGCACGAGCCAGTGGCGTGGTCCGTGAACCAGAGCCAGTGCTCTGGGACTCCGGGTACCGAAGCCCGATTACCAGTGTCGGGCCAGACAGCCTCCCCTAGCTCTTAGTAGGAGGACCAGGGGATAGGCTATGGATAGCTAGGGGCTCTCCCTGAGTTATACGGGTGAGGGGCCGCTACCCCTCTAGTGCTGTCCTGTACTGGCAACTTGTTAAATAAATATACGTGTGCCTCAACTCCGTTGTCAAGCGTCTTCGACGGGTACTTCATCTGGCGTCAGAAGTGGTAAAAATGGAAACGCGCCATACAGCTCGGACCAGGGTACCACGAGAGGAGGACGCCGCGGAGATCGCGAGCCCGAGACAGAGCAACAAGATGGGGTGCAGCCGGAGCCTGGCGCCTTCTCACCGGACGTCAGCAGGGAGAGGGCCGCAGCCGGATGCACTACGACTGGCTCACGAACGATTGGCGGAGTTACTTATGCCGCTGCCGCCACACTGGAAGGCATTACGCGGTTGGGGCTGGTGGTCCACCGCAGGGCGAGGAGAACCGGCGGCCGGAGCACTTTCCGCCATTTCAGCTACTTCAAATTTTGAATTTCCCGCCATGGACGCCGCGGCTGTTCGGGGCGTGGCCAGCTTAGACATCGGCTCCGACATCGCCGTCGCCGGGCTGCAGCGTCATCACAGCCGAGGGATGCGTCATTGCTGCCGCGACAGGCGATGCCATCGGCCAGTCGCACCGAGGCACCGCCAGAGGGAGGTGAAAGCAACCTGCGGAGTCTACATCGACCGCCGCGCTTCACCAAAGACTGCCCCGCTGAAGGAATTCATCGCTGCGGAGGGTGACTGGGGCGGCTTCCGGCGACGATTCCTAGCCCATCAGGAGATGGCACGGTGGTCCGACGAGGAGGCCCTTTGTGCGCTACCGGCGCTCCTCGACGGGACGCGCTCGCCGCGCTCACGTCGGCGCCAAAAGAAAGCGGGCTACACTACAAATGGCGCTACAGCTGCTGGCCGGGNTCTATGGACCTTCAGCCGAATGCCGTCAGCAGTTCTACGACCGCAGGCGGGTGAAAAAGAGTCGCCTCTGGCTTTCCGGACAAGTCTTCTGGCGCTGGCAAAAACGGCCTTTCCCCGCATGGACGACGACGGTGTGGACGCAATGGTCGCGGAGAAGATCCTCCTCTTGGCGGACGACCTCGACATTGTCGTCATCGCACAAGAGGATGCAGAAATGACCTCCCTCCAGGCTGCGCGACTCCTCCACGCCAATCTTCTGCAGCAGCGGCGAAAGGCGAACAGGGCATCGGCTGGGCGTGCGGTGGCTGCAGCCACCCTTCCGTCAGAAGACCTTTATGCCGTCGACCATCGACGGCAACAGACAACGGGGCGCGGCCGGGTCGAGACGGGGCGAGGCGGTTCGACCGTCCATCGTCTCCATCGGCGCTCCCGCGGTGCTTCAACTGCGGCATCCGGGGCCATGTCGCCTCGGGGTGCCGTTCTCCTCGACAGCGGGGACGACGCTCGACGGGACGCCGGCCCTCCTCTTCCTCCTCCAAGCTTCAGCACCATGATCCGGCGAGTCGCGGCACCTCACATGTTTGGCCAACGCACCCACCTGTCGCACACTCTCGCACCGTAACGAACGGGGGCCGGTGGGCGCTGCGATGGACCGGCGCGGATCACTGCGGGGACTCAAATCGAGCCCGAGCGGTGGTCCGTGTTGGCCATCGCGTGGTGGCCGCGCGTCGGGATCGTCGGCCGTGGTGGGTTACATTGATGGGTGGAGGTACGCATCATAGTCGATACAGGGGCATCGGCGACAATTATTTCGGAACTAATTTACAATATCCTACCGGTGCAGAGCCGTCCTCTGCTACCGGTTAATGTCCCTTTCTATGCGCTAACGGGGGTCTCCCTCGGCATCGTGGGACAGATTCGGGCGCAATTTCTATCGGGGACATCAATTGTCGGGCCGATTTTTGTCTCCTCCTCGCTGGCGGTTCCGTGCCTGCTGGGACGGACTTCTTGGGCAGGATGCCAATCCGTATTTTGATCGACCAAGGATGCATTGAGCTTCCGTCGGGCCGACGTATGGCGTTCCTGCCTTCCCTGTAGCGACTCGGACGGCGTTTGCGACGGTACCGGCGTTCGTCGTAGAAACAGTGCGTGTGCCGCCGGGGACACAAATGCTGGTACTCTTAAACTTCGTAGGCCCTTCGCTAAGGTGTTGGGGATCGGGGTGTTGTGCTGGGCCGTCTAGGCCGGGTTAACGGGCCTCATTTAATTCCGGCCCAGACCATCGTAAGGGGGACGAGGATCCCTTCATCGCGGTCCTCAATGTCGGGTCGCAGACGGTAGTGGTTCCCAAGGGACTGTGCTCGCTCACGCGACGCCGGTGCCCTGCGAGGAACCTGCCGTGAACCACATTGACACTGCTGCTCGGACGCACCCGCATTCGGACGGCGATGAAGGGTGGCTCGACGCGCTTTGTGCGGGATCGACGAACCTGTCCAATTTAGAGCGCCAACGGCTTAGATCGCTGCTAAAGGAATTTTCCGACGTTTTCAGTCGGAATAAATACGATTTGGGTTGTACTCACCTGCTGCGTCACCATATTGACACGGGTGACAGCGCGCCTATTCGCCAAATCCTTTTCGGTTGAGTCCCGCCGAAAGGAACATGTCAAATCGGCTGTAAATGACATGTTAGCCGCCGACATTATCTCTCCCTCTACCAGCCCTTGGGAGCACCGATTGTCCTGGTTAAGAAACAGGATGGCTCGTTGCGATTTTGCGTAGATTTCCGTCGCCTTAATAAGGTTTCGGTTGCCGACGCATACCCGCTCCCACGGATGGACGAATCGCTGGACGCCTTGGCGGGAGCGCGATTCTTCTCCACGCTAGACTTACTTTCGGGATTCTGGCAGCTTCCTCTGGACGATGACTCGAAACTAAAACCGCTTTCCGTACACCGCACGGCCTGTTCCAATCAACCGGTTGCCGATGGCTTACACTCAGCGCCGGCAACCTTCCAGCGATTGATGGAATTGGTTTTGGCTGGATTGCAATGGGAATCGTGCCTGATTTATTTGGACGACGTGATTGTTTTTGAAGAACCTTTGACGAACATCTCCAGAGGCTGCGGGCGGTTTTCCAAAGGATGCGGGCTGCTAATTTGAAATTTAAGCCCAAAATGCTATTTGTTTCGTGAGTCAGTGCGTTATTTGGGGCACATCGTGGGGCGCTCGGGTATTGCTACGATCCGCCAAAACGCAGTGTGTCAGCTCCTGGCCAATTCCGACCTCGGTGGAGAGGTGAGGAGTTTTATTGCTTCGCTTCATATTACNGACGGTTCGTCCTAATTTTGCTACAATTGCCAAACCCTACATGCTTTGACATCAAAAGGGTTCGGTTCACTGGGGTCGGGATGAGGAAGTAGCTTTCTGCTCCTTCGGGATGCATTGGTGAAGGCTCCTCCTTTGATTTACCCCGATTTTTCGAGGCCATTTTTGCTCGACACCGACGCGAGCAACACAGGTATCGGAGGCGTGCTTTCGCAGGTGGTTGATGGCGTGGAACGGGTGGTTGCGTACGGCAGTCGGTGTTGTCTCCAGCGGAGCAAAANTATTGTGTCACCCGTAGGGAACTGTTGGCAATTGTTTTCTTCATCCAACAGTACCGCCCATATCTGTACGGTCAGCATTTCACTGTCCGTACGGATCATGCGGCACTGCAGTACGCCCTGAAGGTTCAACAGCCATCGGGACAATTGTCCGATGGCTGGAGGTCCTCCAGGAATTCGATTTTGACACCACCTATCGTAAGGGCATTCGCCACACAAATGCGGACGCTCTGTCGCGCATGCCCACCACCTCCGAATGCGCATGCCTCCTGGGTCGGGGCGTTGCAAGCCAGCTGGGGACATGACGGTTCCAGTCCTGGCGGCCGCCGCCGATGTTGACACATTGCTCCCGATGAGATCGGGAAACAGGGAAAGGATTCCCTGCTTGGGTTGCCTGTGATTGAGTGGGGACGCCTCCAGATGGAGGACGCCTCCCTCCTCGCGCTGCGTCGTCGCGCTAGAGATAGGGGGTGCGGGACGGGTGATGCCGACAATTGGGAAGTACACGCTGGCTTGCTCATGCATTGGACGGTAAATCCACCGTCACCGGCTGGTAGTTCCTGAGGGGTTACGGGTAAGGTGGTGTGGGCTGCTCATGAGCGCCTCCTCCACCTGGGTACCCAAAAGACCCTCGCCTCGCTCCAGCTGGATTTTTTTGGCCGGGCATGACACGGATGTCACGGATCTGCTGGCAGCATGCCCCCGGTGTGCGCAACGCAAACCACCAGCTCGGGAGTCGAACCCGCCGTTGCAGTCCATCACAGTCTCCAGGGTGAACGAACTCGTGGCGTTGGATATCCTGGGGCCGTTTCCGCCACCCTAGGGGCAATAGATATTTGCTAACAGGGGTCGAATACTTCACACGCTGGCCTATGGCCTGGCCCTGGCAAATCAGTCGGCAGCAGCCATCGTGGACGCCTTTGTCCAAGGCTACGTCATGGACAAAGGTGCCCTGAGCGGCTGCTGACCGACCAGGGTAAAAATTTTTCCGGAAACCTCCTCAAACAAGTCTGTGATCTCCTAGGTACAAAAAGATTCGTACCTCTCCTACCACCACAAACTGACGGATGGTCGAGCGGTTGCATCGTACCATCACGTCTATGTTGTCGCACCTGGTTTCGGAGTCACAGACCAATTGGACTTGCAAATTCAGGGGTCCTGGCAGCATATCGATTGGCCCCCATGCTGCCACGGATTTTCACCTTCTTTCTCATGTATGGTCGCGAACATGACCCACCTGTTCGGGCGCAGCTGCAGATCCCCGCGCCTCTAGGTAAGATAAAATTGGACGAGCACGTTAAATTTAACCTTCAAAAGCTAACTGAGGCGCGGGACGCTGCATGCTCAATTCCCGCATGCGCCAAAAGGCGAACGAGCGCCTCAGGCTCGCGCGCGCGCACGTGCTGCAGTGGAAGCCAGGGGACAGGGCATGGCTGCACTGTCCCAGGTACCGCTTGCGACCTCCTCGAAACTGGTACGGCCATGGCGAGGGCCCGTCGAGGTGGTCGAGGTTTTGCGACCGCAGTGCGTTCGTATCAAGTGGGGAGGCGCCGGTGGTTCGTTCACCCTCCAGACTAAAACCCTTCGTTGCGGTGCGGGGCTCTGCTACACACGCGCAGGGCCAAGCATGTGAGGGTCGACCGACCGGAGGTCCGCCTCTGTTGATCTCACCTGACGCCTTGCCGGTTGCCCCGCCCCAGGTTCTCCCGGAATGACGGGCTCGCGCACGTCCCTCACGGGGATGCCAAGGGTCCCGCCGCTCCAATTGCGGACTCGCCTCGGATGGGACCGCGGCCACCGAGTGGTCGCCATCTGAGGTTGGCCCTTGTGACGGGCCTGCGGCAAGGACGCGCGCTAAGATGCGCAGACTCTTATAAAACACTGGAACGCGAAGAAGAACTGGAAACGAACGAAATTGAGAAAATACTTTTTTTTTTTTTTTTTCTCTTTCTTGGCGTTTTTTTTGGTACACTTTCATGTGCTACGGTTACTGGGCGCCGCGGTCGCGTGGCGCTCTTGGCGTGTTGTTATATTACGGCTGTGGGTGTGTGTGTCTTGTGTGCGTGTTGTGTGTGCGCCGAGGGTTCCGGGGAAATGTACATACCTTGCCTCTACGGATTTCGTATTTATTCGGGGGGGGGCGCGTCGGTTTGTTCTCCCTTTAGGGGCATTGTTAGTATTGTTTGTTCAAAACTCGTTCTGTTAATGAAAAANTGGGGCACACGGGGGGGGGGTCAAGGGGTAAAGAATCGTTGTGTTAATTGTTGCAGCCGGGACGGCTGCGAGCTATGTGGGGGGAGTGATGTAGGGATGTTAGATAGAGGCCGTTATGCATGGCAGCCTATGGGAAGAAACACAGTAGGCGGGCTACGTGTGTGCACAGGGAGATGCCCTCTGCGACGTCCGAGCCAGACACCCTGGGGGGGCTGGTTCGGCGTTACGATCCCCGGGCCCCGCCCCTCAAGGAGGGTCGGGTATAAAAGGGGTCGTCATATGGGTTTAGTCAGTGATGTTATAGTTAAGCTAAGAAGTCGGAAGACGTCGTAGCTAGAGCCCTGGACTCCCCTGATCGCCGCCCTTATCAGGGCCCACGGGATCAGGCACGAGCCAGTGGCGTGGTCCCGTGAACCAGAGCCAGTGCTCTGGGACTCCGGTACCGAAGCCGATTACCAGTGTCGGGCCAGACAGCCTCCCCTAGCTCTTAGTAGGAGGACCCAGGGATAGGCTATGGATAGCTAGGGGCTCTCCCTGAGTTATACGGGTGAGGGGGCCGCTACCCCTCTAGTGCTGTCCTGTACTGGCAACTTGTTAAATAAATATACGTGTGCCTCAACTCCGTTGTCAAGCGTCTTCGACGGGTACTTCACTACTAACTACACTACTACACTACTACACCACACTACTACACTACTACACTACACTACAACATACCTACTACACTACACTACCCTACTACACCTACACTACTACTGCACACACAANTACTACTACACACACTACACCACACTACTACACACCACACTAATACACAACTACTACCTACAAAACNACTACAACTACACTACACAACTACAAACTACTACACCAACACTACTACCACAACACACAACTACACACACTACCACTACCTACANACCACTACACACTACACACNAACTACCACACCACTACTACACACNACACACACACTAACACACTTACTACACACTACACTACGACACCACNACACTACTACACNACCTCACTACTACACNACTACTACACCTACGACTACACTACTACACCACTACTACTACTACACTACACTACTACANTACAACTCACNAGACACACTGACTAGCACTACTACACCANTACACTACTGACACTACACTACCACTACTACACCACTACTACACACTACTACACCACTACAACTCCGCTACTGCCCTGACGAGGTTGTTATCTGGGCTTGAACCAGCTGGATGTGACATCGTAGTCCTCATTGTTGACTCTGGATCTTCATCTTCATCAGCAGCAGCAGCAGCCGTACGACAACACGAACAGAAAGGAACCTGTTATACCTTGGGCAGAGCTTGAGGGAGAACGGATTGAGGGAAGCAGATGATGTCGGCTTCTTCTTGGGCAGAGGCGGAGTGGCGGCCATGGTCTGTCACAAGCGCAGGGCGAGGGTACACATGTCAGCAAACAACAGCAGCAGCAGCAGCAGCCGCCGTTCGCCACTAAGTGGCAGTGTGACACCACCACGGAGCCTGTCCCAGGCCAAGTGCCCCACGACGCTTGTGCCAGGCCATGTGCACCTTGAGGCCACGTGAAGTGTCGAACGCTCGCTGGCAGGTCACGGGGCAGACCCAGGTGCCACGGGTCGACTGATTGAGATGACCGAGATGACTGGCTGATGTACCACCTGTGCCCCCTACTGTACCAACTTGCTGTGCTTTAGCCACCCGGCGCTCCGCTCGCTGTTGTGAGCGTCGCTCCTCCGCCTCCGCTGTTGTTGGAGGGCGACTGCCTCTTACTGCCCAGTAGCGTCCTTCACGAGCCTCCTCCAGAGGCCGATCTTGACACCGCTGGTACCAGTCATCGGCAAGTCCACTCCGCTCCACATCCTCCTGTACCACATCACTCATCTCTTCTCTAGCCCGTGCCGCGCCCGTTTAGCCCCTCGATCCGGCCGAACAAAAGCTGTTTAGGCATGCGGTGGCTGGGCATGCGGGCTACATGACCCAGCCAACGCAGCCTTGCCTGCCGGAGGTGATGGACTTTGTCCAGATCACACACACGCACACACACGCACGCGTACAACAACTCCACCTCGGACTGTAGGTCCTGCAAGATGTCCCGAGCAGGTCGTCTTTCGACAGATCCACGTCCTTCTGCAAAAANCAAAAAANCACACGGGGAGTAGGAGAAGGGGGGGCACACAACAAGTGTAACGTTTTTGTTGCCATGAGCATGCAAGAGGTGCGTCCAAGTGTGTGGACTAATCTCCATCTGTTCCATCTCGCTCCCTTCTACCCGCGGGTGGACTAATCTCCATCTGTTCCATCTCACTCCCTTCTACCCCGTGTGTGGACTAATCTCCATCTGTTCCATCTCGCTCCCTTCTACCCCGTGTGTGGACTAATTTCCATCTGTTCCATCTCACTCCCTTCCACCCCGTGTGTGGACTAGCCTCCATCTGTTCCATCTCACTCCCATCTACCCCGTGTGTGAACTAACCTCCATCTGTTCCATCTCGCTCCCTTCTACCCGTGTGTGGACTAATCTCCATCTGTTCCATCTCACTCCCTTCTACCCCGTGGGTGGACTAATCTCCATCTGTTCCACCTCGTTCCCTTCTACCGCGGGTGGACTAATCTCCATCTGTTCCATCTCACTCCCTTCTACCCNGCGTGGACTAATCTCCATCTGTTCCACCTCGCTGCCTTCTATGTGTGGACTAATCTCCATCTGTTCCATCTCACTCCCTTCTACCCGCGGTGGACTAATCTCCATCTGTTCCATCTCACTCCCTTCTACCCCGCGGGTGGACTAATCTCCATCTGTTCCATCTCACTCCCTCTACCCGTGTGTGACTAATCTCCATCTGTTCCATCTCACTCCCTTCCACCCGCGGTGGACTAATCTCCATCTGTTCCATCTCACTCCCTTCTACCCCGTGTGTGGACTAATCTCCATCTGTTCCATCTCACTCCCTTCCACCCGCGGGTGGACTAATCTCCATCTGTTCCATCTCACTCCCTTCTACCCGTGTGTGGACTAATCTCCATCTGTTCCATCTCACTCCCTTCTACCCCGTGCGTGGACTAATCTCCATCTGTTCCATCTCACTCCCTTCTACCCCGTGTGTGGACTAATCTCCATCTGTTCCATCTCACTCCCTTCCACCCGCGGGTGGACTAATCTCCATCTGTTCCATCTCCCTTCTACCCGTGTGTGGACTAATCTCCATCTGTTCCATCTCCTCTACCCGTGTGTGGACTAATCTCCATCTGTTCCATCTCGCTCCCTTCTACCCGTGTGTGGACTAATCTCCATCTGTTCCACCTTTATTTCCCGTGAACGGGTGTCTCGGAGGAGCCCTACGCTAGCTCGCCTGCATGGGATACAGCGTTGCCCCTCGCATGCGTGCGTTTGCTCCCACGTGTATAAAGGCACAGCACCTCCAACGTCTTCTTGCCGCTGCTCGCCATGAACATGCTCTTGATGTTGCTCGACTTGGTGACCGGCTTCTTCGCCTCCCCACCGGCCGTCTTGCGGGAGGAGCCAGCTCCCTTGCGGTCTGCGGGCACGCCCAACCGGCGACGGGCCAACCGGGGCAACCCCGAGAAAGAAACATTTAAAATTAGGGTACAGCACAGCGGACTCACGATTATCCGCGCTAATGACTGTGAGGACGCCCGGGGGATGAGCCACGATCGGATAATCCACGCTTCATCCCAGAGGTCGCAACCGGGTACCGATACCCGTACCCTACCCGCTACCTGTACCCGGCCGGGTACGGGTACCCGTTTGCGACCCTGGTGCGGCCGGGTACGGGTAGACCGTGAGTCACTGGTGAGTCACCGTTTGTCACTCATTTCCCAACGTCTTGTCTCTTCTCACAATTCAAGTTCTAGAATCAACCTACCCGCGCCTGCAACATGGCTTCATCCCAGAGGTCGCAATCGGTATTTGTCGGGTATTTGTCACGTCTCACGGCACGCCAAGTGGCAGCCCGTACCACGATGTGGAAGAGTGACGATGAGGTGGCGAAGAGGTGAGGGGGGCGAGGGGGCGGTGACCGTTCTCACCCTTGTTGCGACTCTCCAGGACATCCTCGGTCAGCTCATCGTCAAAAACCTCACGTCCATCCTCGACGTAGCCGATGCCGTCTGCGGGTCGGGAGCGGAGGGAGTTGAAACTCGGGCGTGGATTCAACGGAGGATGCAACAGAGACCCGTAGACTCACACAGAGACCCATAGACTTACACAGATCCACAGACTCACATAGAGACCCATAGACTCACACAGAGACCCGCATACTCACACAGAGACCTAAAGACTCACACAGAGAGCCACAGACTCACACAGAGACCCACAGACTCACACAGAGACCCGTAGACTCACACATAGACCCACAGACTCACACAGAGACCCACAGGCTCACACAGAGACCCAATCACACAGAGACCCAAAGACTTGCAGAGACCCGTAGAATCACACAGAGACCCATAGACTCACACAGAGCCCAGACTCACATAGAGACCCACAGACTCACACAGACACCCACAGACTCGCACAGAGACCCACAGACTCACACAGAGACCCACAGACTCACACAGAGACCCGTAGACTCACACATAGACCCACAGAATCACACAGAGACCCACAGGCTCACACAGAGACCCGTAGAATCACACAGAGACCCAAAGACTCACACAGACACCCACAAACTCGCACAGAGACCCACAGACTCACACAGAGAAGCCCACAGACTCACACAGAGATCCGTAGACTCACACAGAGACTCACAGACTCACACAGAGACCCACAGACTCACACAGAGAAGCCCACAGACTTACACAGAGACCCACAGACTCGCACAGACACCCACAGACTCGCACAGACGCCCGTAGGCTCCCAGGAAACTCAACGCAGGCACCGAAGGAGCAGCACGGGCATCGTTACCATCGTCCACGATCCAATCGTCGTCCTGGCGATCCCGCACGCGGTTCGAGTACTCCTCCTCTGTCACCTCGTCGTACACACGCGTCACGTCCTCCACCTGGAAGACAAAGATTGTCCCCCCAACCCCGTGAAGTCTACACGCGCGCAAGCGTACGCCGAACTAAAACTTGTATTTTTAAATCCTTTATTAAATCCTTTATATTAAGTTCACTTGCTTGCTTAGGACCGTGCAAATCTTTCGGTCGTTTTTTAACCCACTTCCCGTGATCCAATCGAGCTGACATTTTGCACACAGACTCGTTGTGCGTGACAATTTATTTTCGTGAAAATTTTTTTCCCAAAATTTTCCACTTTTTAGGAAAAAAAAATTTCATATTTAATTTAAAATACCAATGTGATAAAAATGAAACTCTTACTCAAGAAAAACAGAAATGAATAATAAAATAAAACCGATGCCACGCATATTAAGGATTTATAGTGAAGAACTTTGTTTTTACGGGTTAATTTTTTAGCAGGCGAAGCCCATGGGGCTGTACAGTCCAGCCACTAATGTGGCTGTCGCCTGAGGAAGCTGGTTGTGATTACTGGCGAAACGTCGCGATACTCAGATTGTAAATGTTGTGGCTTTGCTCTCCAACACACAACCGGTGTGTTGTACTAGTATACTACACTATACAATACACTACACTATACTATACACTACACTATACACTACTATACACTACACTATACACTAGTCTGTACAGTAAACTACACTATACACTACACTATACACTACACTATACACTAGTGCTGTACTAGTATACTAACTATACACTACACTATACACTACACTATACACTACACTATATACACTACACACTACACTATACACTACACACTACACTACACACTGGTGCTGTACTAGTAACTAACTGGTACGTTCTGTTTACGTGACAAACAGACTGATTGGCTGTCGGGTGGTGGCGGATTTAACGACACATTTGTATATTTACGCGACCTCACCCCAAAAACAAAACTGTATTGTAGCTGTACAGCTGTTTGTCAGAAGCGTCCTGCCTATCACAACTGATAGCTCAACGGAGTGGGTGAGTGAGTGGGTGAGTGAGTGAGAGTGGGTGGATGAGTGGGTGGGTGAGTAAAAGAGTGGGCAGTGACTGGGTGGGTGAGTGGGGCATGAGTGAGTGGGTGAGTGAGTGGGTGGTTGAGTAAGTGGGGAAGTGAGTGGGTCGTTAAGTGAGTGGGTGGGTAAGTGAGTGAGTGGTTGAGCGAGTGGGTAAGTGAGGGGGTGAGTAAGTGAGTGAGTGAGTGAGTGGGTGGGTGGTGGTGAGTGAGTGAGTGGGTGGGTGAGTGAATAGGTGAGTGAGTGAGTGAGAGTGGGTGGATGAGTGGGTGGGTGAGTAAAAGAGTGGAGCAGTGAATGGGTGGGTGAGTGGGGGCATGAGTGAGTGGGTGAGTGAGTGGGTGAGTGAGTGGTAAATGAGTGGGTGGTTGAGTAAGTGGGGAAGTGAGTGGGTCGTTAAGTGAGTGGGTGGGTAAGTGGTTGAGTGAGTGGGTAAGTGAGAAGTGAGTGAGTGGGTGAGTGACTGGGTGGATGAGTGAGTGAGTGGGTGGTGAGTGGGTGAGTGAGTGAATGGGTGGGTGAGTGAATGGTGGGTGGGTAAGTGAGTGAGTGAGTGGGTGGTGAGTGAGTGGGTGGTGAGTAAGTGAGTGAGTGGGTAGGTCAGTGAGTGGGTGAGTGGGTGAGTGAGTGGGTAAGTGAGTGGGTGAGTGAATGGATGGTGGGTAAGTGAGTGGGTGGGTGGGTGGGTAAGTGAGTGGGTGGGTGGGTGAGTAAGTGAGTGGGTGGGTGAGTAAGTGGGTGAGTGAGTGAATGGATGGGTAAGTGAGTGAGTGGGTGGGTGAGTAAGTGGGTGAGTGAGTGGATGGGTGAGTAGGTGAGTGGGTAAGTGGGTGAGTAAGTAAGTGGGTGAGTGAATGGATGGGTAAGTAAGTGAGTGGGTGGATGAGTAAGTGGGTGAGTGAGTGAGAGGATGGGTGAGTAGATGAGTGGGTAAGTGGGTGAGTAAGTGTGTGGGTAAGTGGTGAGTAAGTGAGTGAGTGTGTGGGTGAGTAGGTGAGCAAGTGAGTAAGTGCTGGAGTAAGTGGGTCACCTCCGCCACGAACAACGCGCACAACAACGCCCTCTAGTCGAGGAATCAAACTCGTCACAGCCTCTTGCTGCGAGTTGCCACAACTGTGGTGGTGGTGGTGGCGACGGGTGGGGTTGTACCTCGTAGGAGACCTTCTCCCCGGCCTTCGCCTTGCGGAGTTTCTCCAAAGCGGCGCTGCGACCCGCCGTGTCCTTCTTGTCGCGGCGACTCCTGGAGCTGGCGAGGGAATCTTTAGGGAGGGCCAAAAAAACTCCTTAAAATTTTTTTTTTTTTTAAGACAACGGTTTTATTTTAAAGTGCACTAAAAAGTAACGAGGAATTTTTCTTTCGGCCGTCACCGGCTGATGGAAATATTTTTGGACATTTGTAACTAAAACATAAAACCCGTGGGGCGTCCTTGATTATTCTACAGTTTAGGGAGCGCGGAGTTTTTGACCTACACAAAAAATGTTTCGATTTAAAGCTTTCGTGACTGCAGGGATTCATCTTCTTGGTTCTTTCGGTAAAGTCACGTAGAAGGGAAATAATAAAATATTTATTTTTATATTATTTTATTATTTTATTTCGATTTAAAGCTTTCGTGACTGCAGGGATATTAATCTTCTTGGTTCTTTCGGTAAAGTCACGTAGAAGGGAAATAATAAAATATTTATTTTTATATTATTTTATTTCGATTTAAAGCTTTCGTGACTGCAGGGATATTCTTCTTCTTGGTTCTTTCGGAAAGTCACGTAGAAGGGAAATAATAAAAATAAAAAATAATAAATACAATTCTCACGACGTTTCGGCCACAACGCAAGCAGCCGTCCTCAGGTGTAGAACAGGTCTGTCGGAAAAACAGCGTCTGAAATTCAGGACGGCTGCTTGCGTTGTGGCCGAAACGTCGTGAGAATTGTATAATGTTTTATTTTTATTACTTTATTATTTGCCTTCTACGTGACTTTACCGAAAGAACCAAGAAGAAAAAATACTTATCATTAATAAGCCGTCCATGAAAAAAATGCAATTGCTTGAAAGGAGACAATTCATTGATGAATTGATGCCGATTTTGATCGAGCCATGCATTGTCACCGGATGTGAGTAGCGTGCAAAATGTGGAATTGATTGACCAACGGAAAGTAGACTAACTTTCGATCACAAGATTTGACCACGACACACACCAGTGAAGTTAAACATAAAACCGTTGAATGAAAAGTATATCATATAAAAAAAANCTTTTTTAAAAACACGCTTTCATGAAATGTACCGTACTAGTAATGGAAAACTCCACGACTCCACGAAGCTTGCCACAACGTAAGGGGCCGTGGCCAATTACAGACAACGTCAGTTGAGCGTGGACAATTAGACCCAAGCCGAAACATAACATGTAAAAATAATGTTTAAAAGTATTTTATTTTTAATGTTAGAATATGGTATTGTCATCAGTACGACATACGTGTACCAAGTTTGCAGTCGATACCACATTGGGAAGTGGGTTAAAATTGAGTTGCAAGATTTGAGGATACAACAACAACAGAGTGGCGGCCTTTGAGATTTGAATAGCATGTTTAATCTTAATCGATTTGGATTTTAAATCGATTTGAAATCGATTTGAACCACCGCTACTAGCACGTCACAAAGACAAAGGTTGTAGCGACTTGGGAAGTGCTGTTTACAGCCCTATGAAGGTAAACACAAAGACAAAGGTCCCCGTGTAGCCTCAACCACTCTGCAGTACAGCTNCATGCACAGACAAAGGTCCCCCGTGTAGCCTCAACACACTGTAGGGGCAAGTGCTGTTAGTAGCAGCACTATGAAGGTGACACAGACAAAGGTTACAACAGGTCACTAATTTGAGGCTGAGTCGACCTAGGGGAGGCCAATGACCTACAGAACGAATAGGGATACAAAGACAAAGGTCCCCGTGTAGCCTCTAACAGACTGTAGGGGAAGTGCTGTTAGCGAGCGGCACTGTGGTGGGTGGACAGCACCCACGCCCTGGCGCTCGTCTAGGTCGGCTCAGCCTCAAAACTAAAAAACCGTAGCCCCCCCCCCCCTATGTTGTTTGACTCGGGGTTACGGAAGAGCAAGCTGGGAAACGTCTAGGGGCTGCATCGAGCAGTCTACGGCGTAACAAAAACACATTTTGTACATTAAAAGATATAAAAATAGTAAAATATAAAGTCTCCTCACCGCCCTCGTTACCCACAGGCGCCATCGCAATTTGGCGGGAAACGTCGCGGGCCTCTCGCCTTGGCGCGCTTTCACGCCTCGCGGTGGCGGTGATGAGTAGCGAAGGTTTCGCGTGAGTCCATCTTGGGTAGGGGAACGCCGCGGGTGTTCACAACGCACGGTGGCCATGTTGGGTAGGGAAAGTGTTCACGACGCACGGTGGCCATGTTGGGTAGGGGAGGTGTTCACAACGCACGGTGGCCATGTTGGGTAGGGAAAGTGTTCACAACGCACGGTGGCCATGTTGGGTAGGGGACATCAGCCCGTGGTGTCCCCTAGTCGTGTCAGACACGCCCCCCCCCAGTGAGGCCACGCCCCCCCCCCAGTGAGGCCACGCCCCCCAGTGAGGCCACGCCCCCAGTGAGGCCACGCCCCCCNAGTGAGGCCACGCCCCCCACCAGTGAGGCCACGCCCCCCCCCCAGTGAGGCCACGCCCCCCCNGTGAGGCCACGCCCCCCCCCCAGTGAGGCCCCCCCCCNAGTGTGTGACTCTGGCTCTGACACGGGCCAGTGCCTCTCCAGCCATTGACCTCACGCACGTCACAGTGCTGGCGGCCACTTGGGTAGGGATACTCGTGTTGATAGATGTTAGTGCTGGCGGCCATATTGGGTAGGGATACTCGTGTTGATAGATGTTACAGTGCCGGTGGCCATCTTGGTAGGGATACTCGTGTTGATAGATGTTACNGTGCGGTGGCCATCTTGGGTAGGGATACTCGTGCTGATAGATGTTAGTGCTGGCGGCCACTTGGGTAGGGATACTCGTGTTGATAGATGTTAGTGCTGGTGGCCATCTTGGGTAGGGACACTCGTGTTGATAGGTCACAATGCTGGCGGCCATCTTGGTAGGGATGTCGTGTTTGTGAAGACTTTGTGCTGGACGTCCAATAGATTGTCACGACACACACCCGTGTCTTGCTTAACCAGTTTAATAGAATGACTTGCATGCTTCACATATACAATTTTGTTAATGCATTGATTACGTTTTAAACACACACATAATGGACGGGTTTTTTGGAGTTAGATTGCGTAATTATATAAGGAGGAGGGAGGAGGTGGAGGAGGATGAGGAGGAAAGTAGAAAAAGGAAAAGCCCAACCAACTTGCGCATAACACAAACACACACACGCGTGCGTTTAAAAAAATTTTCGCATTGGCAAGAGATGTCCTCTCTCTACCATCGGTGGGCACAAACCCGGCCCCCCCAAAACTACGGAGGAGGGGTGGGGAGAAGGAACACGCGTTCCCGAAAGGTGGATAGAGCGAGCGAGCGTTCGTGGGATCCGTTCACCATTTTAAATCCTTTATATTAAGTTCACTTGCGTGCTCGCTTAGGACCGTGCAAATTTTTCGGTCGTTTTTTAACCCACTTCCCGTGATCCAATCGAGCTGACATTTTGCACACAACTCGTTGTGCGTGACAATTAATGTTCGTGAAATTTTTTTCCAAAATTTTACACTTTTTAGGAATTTTTTATATTTAATTACAAATTGCTTAATGGTGGCAGGCAATCATCTGACCCATAGGTGGCAGCCATCTCAAGCCAGAGGACGAGAGGACTCTAGCCGCCACGCATATAAAGGATTTATAGTGAACAACTTTTTTTATGGGTTATACTTGTTACCTCTCCTTTGCGGGGAAAACGCGACGGACAAACGGACGGACAGACGCGCCGCGCCCGATCCACCCGTCGGCTACGCGTGTCGTTCGCGCTGCGATGGGATAAAAAAAATGAATCCGCGACGGAGTGAATGACAAATTATGTTTCGTGTTTTAGGCCACAAAATGGAGTTATTGGGAGCGGTTTTGCCCATTTAAGGAATACTGGGAACGGGAATCGACCGATGTGTTTTTTTACGAGAATCGAGCATCGATCGGGCTTCGATATTTTGAACGCGTTGGTCTATGTGACGAGCGTGGATGGAGCGTGGATCGAGCTGAGATATTTGAGCGCGTTGGTCTATGTGACTGAGCGTGGATGGAGCGTCGATCGGGCTGAGATATTTTGAGCGCGTTGGTTGTCTATGTGACGAGCGTGGATTGAGCGTCGATCGGGCTGCGATATTTTGAGCGCGTTGGTCTATGTGACCGAGCGTGGATGGAGCGTCGATCGGGCTGAGATATTTTGAGCGCGCATTTTTAAAAAATCGTTAAAGCGATCCCTCGGCACGCAATTTCTGCATCTAAAGGACACGATTGGTGGATGGAATAAGCCCCCAAACACATCAGGCCACCCCGATGATTGGCATCCTTCAGCGTCAACACGTATCCATTCGTCCTGCCGCGGATCCATTTCGACCTGTTACAGCGGTGCTCGCTCAACAAACCCACGGTACGGTTAGCAAGCGGGCGACGGCATCTTTAAGTTTCGATTTAAAGCTTTCGTGACTGCAGGGATTCATCTTCTTGGTTCTTTCGGTAAAGTCACGTAGAAGGGAAGTAATAAAATAATAAAATAAAACATAATAAGATCATTCTCACGACGTTTCGGCCACAACGCAAGCAGCCGTCCTCAGGTGAAAACCACATACCTGCATTTTCCATATCTCTTCCCTTTGATGCTGCTAATCCTGCATAATGCACGGGCATAAGTAGTACTAATCACATACCTGCATTTCCCATATCCCCTCCCTTTGATGCTGCTAATCCTGCATAATGCACGGGCATAAGTAGTACTAATCACATACCTGCATTTCCCATATCCCTCCTTTGATGCTGCTAATCCTGCATAATGCACGGGCATGAGTAGTACTAATCACATACCTGCATTTCCCATAAATATGCTGAATTCTTCTTGATATACAAATTATTTTGTCAAGGCGCCCTTTCCCCCCTTCCAACCCAGCTTAAATATATGCTCCAAGCATGGTGCTGTTTCATTCAGACGCTGTCGCCTCGACAGACCTGGTTTTCACCTGAGGACGGCTGCTTGCGTTGTAGCCGAAACGTCGTGATAATTATTTTATTATGTTTCATTTTTATTATTTTATTACTTCCCTTCTACGTGACGACTTTACCGAAAGAACCAAGAAGAGGCATCTTCAAGCTTTGAGGTAGACAGCGTACGGTGGGTTCTAATCTGCCAGCGGTGGTGAGCGGGCGGNCGGCGGGCGATGTTGTTGGGAGTCGAGAGAGGTCGCCCGCAATGTGCTCCAGGATTGAGCCTCTTCAAGGTAATCGTTTCGATCGGCCGCGCGACAAAAAATCCTGGCCGCCAAACCACCGAGCGACAGAAAGCCGCTGGCCCTCGCAGGGTTCAACGACGGAGAAACGCCACCGACGGGATATAAGATGGGCGGTAATAGCGCACTCGGTGAAAAGGTTCCGCGAAAACTACGGCGGCGATATCGGTGAAATGACGCCGACGTGAGGGTTTTCGGGAAAAGAGAAATACTAAAAACAATTCCTGAAGGGATTTTAAAAATAAAAAAACTTTCTTAGAGAGTAAAAAAAAAACTCATCATCGTCGTACGGAAGGCATTCGCGACCGTCGCTTCGGTGCATAGTGTAATTTTTGGTGGGGGGGGAGGGAGGGGGGACTGGTGGTGGGGGTCAACTCGTCGTGTGTGGAGGAGGGGAGGGGTTACAACCAGAGGTCGCAACCGGGTACCCGATACCCGTACCCTACCCGATACCCGGCTACCCGTACCCGGTACGGGTAGCCGTTTGCGACCCTGGTGCGGCCGGGTACGGGTAGGCCGTGAGTCACTGGTCAGTCACCGTTTGTCACTCATTTCGGGTAGGGTACGGGTACGGGTAGGGAACGGGTACCCGTACCCGGCCGGGTACGGGTACAGGTACCCGTTTGCGACCCTGGTGCGGCCGGGTACGGGTAAGGAATCAAAACCCGTTTGCGTGATTACAAATCGCCGACGATCAGTTCCTGCCGCCCGTACTGGACACCCGTGACGAAAGGCTTCCCGGCTCATCAGATTATCCACCACGGGACGGTGGTGGATATCGGTGAGCTGTGACGAGGCCCGGCCCGGCACAAGCCGATGCCGCACGGAGGCTTCGAAGCCGCAGTCCAAGTGAAGATGCTGAGTCCGAATCGGCAATCTGATCCTCCCGCCCCGATGCCCCCCCCCCNTCCACCTCCTCCGCAAGAAGGAACGAAATGGTGACGTACCCAGAGAGTTAAGGCCACGGACTACGACGGATAAGGGGAGGTCACGGAGGTGAGGTCACGGGGAGAGGTCACGGGGGGAGGTCACGGGGGGAGGTCACGGGGAGAGGTCAAAGGGGGAGGTCACGGGGGAGAGGTCACAGGGAGAGGTCACAGGGGGAGGTCACGGGTAGAGGTCACGGAGGGCAGGCCACGGGGGAGAGGTCACGGGNTAGAGGTCACAGAGGCAGGTCACGGGGTAGAGGTCACAGGGAGGTCACGGAGGGCAGGTCACGGGGTAGAGGTCACAGGGAGAGGTCACAGAGGGCAGGTCACGGGTAGAGGTCACGAGGGCAGGCCACATGGTAGAGGTCACAGGGAGAGGTCACAGGGGAGAGGTCACGGAGGGCAGGTCATGGGGAGGAGAGGTCACGAAGGAGGAAAGGATCACGGAGGGCAGGTCACGAGGGGGAGGTCACAGGGGAGAGGTCACGGAGGGCAGGTCATGGGGTGAGGTCAAGGGGGAGAGGTTACGTAGGGCAGGTCACGGGGTAGAGGTCACAGGGAAGGGGTTCCCGGCTGCCGAGTTCAACCCGAATTCCGGATCCGGATTAACCCTGCGCTCCGTAGCCCAGCTACTGCTACGCAGAATGCTGCACCTGCTGCACCTGCTGCTGCTGCACCTGCTGCTGCTGCACCAGCTACTGCTGCGCATGCTGCACCTGCTGCTGCTGCACCTGCTGCTGCTGCACCTGCTGCTGCTGCACCTGCTGCACCTGCTGCTGCTGCACCTGC